>JAHWLE010000058.1:0-46154 GCA_024679135.1 Phytophthora foliorum
CAGGCGGCAGCACGCCTGCGCGAGCGGGCGGATGGCTCGGATGATTCGGATGGCTCGACGGCGAGGCGCGCCCGTCGGGAGGGACGTCCTGTTCATGCTGCGCCGGCAGATGCTCCGGGGTCGACGGGATTGTAGCTGGGCAGTACTTCTTCAGTCGCCCGACGTAGAACGTCGGGTGTAGCCGTAGGGACGATGGTATGTCCAGTGTGTAGGCGTCACTGATTACGTTCGTAACCTTGAAGGGACCAAGAAAGCGCGGCGCGAGTTTGCTCACGCCAAGGTTCGCTACAGCCGAAGAGCGGATGCCGTCCGCCGACAGGAGCACGCGATCTCCT
Organism: Phytophthora foliorum; assembly: GCA_024679135.1. Classification (NCBI taxonomy): domain Eukaryota; phylum Oomycota; class Peronosporomycetes; order Peronosporales; family Peronosporaceae; genus Phytophthora; species Phytophthora foliorum. Next base: position 336 of record JAHWLE010000058.1, read on the forward strand.
GTCGTGAATGTAGCCACATCCTTGCGCCCGCGCTTATCAGCGTTCTCCTTCTGCTTGTTCAATGCTTCTTGCAGTACATCTCGTACAAATCGGGCGACCGATTGTATCTGCAGCACGAACTCAGAGACGGCTGCATTGCCCACGGGTCGCGCCGGCGTCTTCGGCGCGTAGTTGGCTGCGACGGGATCAGTAGTCTGGTCAGGATTGATCAGAGTGCGCGCAGTCCAGTCTGCGAGCGGAGACGTCGCACAGTTCGGCGTCGCAAGGATTTGTTTCGACTTCGAGCGGGTGACCGCATTCAGCGTCACGGACTTGTGAGCTGCACTCGACGAGGACGCTGGTAGTGGAGTGGCAGCCGTTGTCACCGCCGGTAATACTGGTATCGCGTTGGTCACCGGCGACTCAACCGGTGTTTCCATGTCACCAGCGTAATCATTTCCTTCCCCACCCAGAGTGGAGCCACGAGGCACCGTTTGATGGCCCACGGCGAGTAGAGCGGGAACGCGTGGGTGTCGCACGTTATTCACGAAGAAGGGCGTCAGGCCAGTCGACGCGTGTTCCGCGTTGTTCAGCGCGAACTCGGCAAGCGGCAGGAAGGAGCTCCAACTCGCGAACGAAGTCGCGTAGTTTCGAAGGACGTCTTCGAGGACGCGATTGACTAGCTCCGTTTGGCCATCCGTATCGGGATGTGCTGCAGTCGACATCAGCAGTTTTGTACCCAAAAGCTGAAAGAGACTGGACCAGAACGCGGACATGAACCCCGGATCGCGGTCAGAGACGATTGACTTGGGCAAGCGATGATGCTTGAACACGGAGTCGACGAAATACGCCGCGGTCTCGGCCGCGGTGACTGTAGTGGGTACCGGAATGAGGTGTACCATCTTCGTGAACCAGTCCACGATCACCAAGACACCTGTTCGACCTTCGGCATCGGGCGGGAGCTCGAAGACGAAGTCCATGGACACTGAGCGCCACGCCTCAGTCGCAATCGGCGGGGGACGCAGCGGAGCCTGCGACGACTTCGACGGCTTCACTCGCTGACAGATTTCGCAAGTACGGGCCAACTATCGCACCCACTTGCACATGTGGGGCCAGTAGAAGTAATGGGACACCGCCGCGAATGTCTTTTCGCGGCCCAGATGGCCGCCAACGGGGCTGTCGTGGAACTCGTAAATGATGCGAGCGCGCAGATCGTCGTCGCTAGGAACGACGACTCGTGGAGCATCGAACCGATCGATGCTGTAAGACAGCAGGTCACCGTCGAGGTGGTACCGATTGATCCGATTGCGTGAGTTTCGTGGCAGCGCTTCCAGTGTTTTGTCGCTGGGAGAGCGGAGATACGCCAAGATGCTGGCTGCGATCGAGTCGTTCTCATACGCCGCAATGATCTCGTCGCGCAACGACATCGGGCGGCGGGGGGGGGGGGGGAGACATTCATCAGGTTGAGCCCTGATGCCCAGCACGTGGCACAGTGGTCGTCATCGTCATCGTCGTCGTCAATCACTTGACGACCCAGTACCGCGCGAGGATCGTAATCTGGTCGCCGAGACAAAGCGTCGGCGAGGATGTTGTTCTTGCCGGGTTTGTAGTGTACCACGAAGTTGTACTCGGCGAAGAACGACAGCCAGCGCGCTATGCGCTGCGACAGATGCGGCGATTTCATCGCTGTACGCAGCGATGCGTGGTCCGTATATACGGCAAATGTCTGCTCACCCAGCAGATATACTCTGAACTTGATCAAAGCCTAGCGCATCGCAAGAAGCTCCTTACCGTGAACGGGGTAGTTGCGTTCCGCCGGTTTCATCTGTCGTGATTGAAAACTCACGACTCGCTCATGACCTTCATCGTCAAACTGCATGAGCGCACATCCGATAGCGAAGTCGCTGGCATCGCAGACGACATGATATGGGTTCGAGTCATCAGGGAGCATCAGTATTGGTGTCGACGCCAAGCTCTTTTTCACCGATTCAAAGGCGGTCTGGTGCTCAGGACGCCACGACCACGTGGCGTCTTTCTTCAGTAACGACGACAGGGGCTGGATCAGACCAGTATATCCCTTCGTGTACTTATGCAAGTAGTTGGTGAGTCCCAGCCACTGACGTAACTCAGTGGGACTCGATGCCGTGGGTCATGAGCAGATAGACGATATATTTTCTGGGTCAGCGCGCACTCCTTCTTTGCTCACGTAGCAGCCCAGCACCGGGATCTCCGGCGCATAGAAGACGCACTTCTTAAGATTTGCGTACAGTTTGTTCTCCCTCATCACTCGAAAGACTTGCCTCAAGTGCCGCAGATGTTCTTCGACCGCGCTGATATTACCTTCAACTCGACTGTGGACGAATATGTCGTCAAAGTAGATCGGTGCGAAGTCACGAAGCGGGCGAAGCACATGCGACACCACGCGACTGAACGTAGCGGATGCGTTCTTCAGACCTTGAGGCATTACAAGCCACTCCCAGAGCATTCCACTGGGGGTACTGACTGCCGTGAGTGGTATGTCGCACTCTCTCATCAAGATCTGATAGAAGCCGTCGGTCAGGTCGATGGCGCTGTAGACGACGCTGCCCGACATGGAGTCCAGCACCATGTCCTTGCGCGGGATCGGTGTCTGTGCTGGAATGGTGGCATCGTTCAGCTTGTTAAAGGCGTCGACGATGCGCCACCCTTCTTCACACAGAAGATCGGGCTTGAGTGTGGCGAGATGCTCTCGCGTACGTGGCCGGCTTGACGGCGGCCTTCGAAGAAGTCGTCGATGGCTTTAACCTGATCGCGCGGCAGTGGCCACTGCCGCGTCACGCAGTACTTCGAACGGGCACGAGGTCAATCTCGTGGCGCACTCCGCGATCCACTGGCAGCACCGCAGGGATCTTGTCGGGGAAGACGTCGGCAAACTCGCGGGCTGTCTCGTAGACCAGATTGCCGGACGCCTTCAGCGACTCCCACGACAGCGCGGTGAAACGCTCCTCGTGTGCTGACTTTGGTTCAGCGCATTTCAGGCGCAACGATGTGTCGTCGTGAGCAACGACGTTAATCTCATCAGACACCGAGTTGGCATCGGTGATCGGGCACACTTGCTCGATGTCACCGACCTTGAGATCCCGTAGGAAGTTCTTCCAGGAGAAATCGTGCTTTAGAGTAATCCCTCTCTCACGTTCAGGATGAAGATGCCAAAGACGCAGGGATCACGAAGTTACAACCAGGCCGAGCAACAGCACCTGCTGGCGATCATCGCCGAAATGCTACCGCTGCGTAAAGCTGATTCGGACGGCGTTGCTGTACTATACAACAGCAACAAGGACACACAGTGGCAGGAGCGCAGAGCAGCGAGTCTGAAACGCAAATTCGTGAGTTTGAATTCTACAAAATACAGTGAAGGCAGCAGGGTAGAGAAGAAGGCGTTGGAGCTCAAGCGGAAAATCATGAAGCGAACTCAAGCTACCGGTCGTCACAGCCCGCATTCGCTCGTGACAGAGACGAAGGAACACGCGGTTCATGACGAGCAGAGCGTGAATGAGGATATCAAGGGTGACAGAGTAGATGGACGCACTGCTTGCCCATTGCTATCGAGCACCGTCGCAACAGTGATTTCGGTTCCCGACAGCAATTCCAGTCAACCCACTCCACCGAACGCAACGTTGAGCTTATCCAAGAGTCAACGAGTTGCGTTGCCTGCTCTATCCGAGATAGACAATGATGTCACTACACAGGTTGGTGCCTCTACCCCGAGGTGGGAATCGACGACCAGAACAGCGTGCAGACAGAAACACATCCACTGCGACGTGATCCAGCTATTCTTGTGGTTTCAACGCCGAGAAGCCCTAGTCTATATAGAGAACGACACTCCTCGGTCGCTCTCACTCTCTTGGCCACTCCAACTTCTTGGATTAGCTTCAACGAACTCTCGGTTCAATGTACCTTAAGGTCGCCAACAGGTATCCCACATAGCCGAGCGTGTCCAGGCACTACAATAAGCTAGCTACACTTACCGAAGTCGGACTCGACCCTTGTTGGCTTGGGGGGAAGACTACTGATTTATTTCTGTCTCTTTATGGCTCTGAGAGCCTCTGTAGGTCATCCTATAGCTAGTCCTATATCTATATACAAATATCAAGTGCGAACAGATCTCTGTGGGAGATCCTAAATCGGACTCTATACGGCCGAGGGTACGACCGGTTCCAGCTAAGTGCGAATCCAAGGTGGGTACAAAATGAGGTTTCTAACCTCGGCCGGGGTTTTATTAGGCCCAGCTGAGACCTCTGTCACTATCGCTTCCTAGTCACTCGGGCGCGGGAAATGTAATCAGCCAATCAGAGCCGGCTATCGCCTTTCACTTATCTAGGAAAATCGTAGGAAAACTGGCGTTCAACACAGGCTTGCATACTATTGACGGTTAATTTGTCCAATCAGACGGGAGCATTACGACAGTACTTGTGTTTGGCATGCCGAGCAAGGCGGAGTGTGGTTCCGAGTTATAACTCAGAAACTCGGCGCTTGCAAGTTGACGCTAGAAGCGGCAAGTTCTCTGTACCTACTCTAAAGACCTTTTCTGAATGTGTTCCGTAGTGTGTTTGATGCTTGATCTCAGTAATAAGCTTGCGCAGGATACTGCCAAACCTAGCCTTTTGTTCCGAACCTGGAAATAGGGGTCCTGCTGGTGGTGTGGGGCGGCATGCCAAGTACAACGCCAACGCGGTTATCCAACACGTCTCCGGACTGTGCGGGTTTGCGTACATGTGGCGCGGGTCCTTGGGGCCATTGCCCTCTTGATTGGTTTTCGACTTGTACATGATGAACCCAACACTATCGGCATGGCTGCTCAAGTGCTCGGGGCCCAGCGTCTGTACAGACTCTGACCGGCACATTAGGTTACACTGGGTCGCGAGGAACATGTGGGCAAAGCCACCATCCTGACAAGCGAGTGTGGCTCAGCATAGCTCCCGGTACAGCGAAAACGGTATCGGGTCCTTCCCTGGTTCCTTGGGCGATCCGAACTGAAGCTTGAACGCTTCCATACGCTTCAGCCCCGAAAAAAACGTAGCCATCTTCTCATAAGCAGCAGGAAGTGGAATTTCGCGGCGGTGATATAAATCCGAGACTGCGCTGCGGTATCCACTCAGGGTCCCCACAGTTACGGCATTACGCTTCTCCAACAGGAACGCCTCTAAATCACGTGACGTGAATTGCATAAGATCGATTTGGCCTGCGGCAGTAACGTATCGTAGTGCATCACTCCCCTTAGTAGCTCGGATCCACCGTGATATGACAACCAGACTTCCTCTGTAAGCTCGCTGCGTTTTTGATGAGATACATGCATCACGTACATCCTGGGCTGTAATCTCCGTAGCCGGGCTACTGGACGTAGGGGCCGAGGCCGAGCTGGGGACGCTGAGGCCGAGCTGCTGGACGAGAACGCTGAGGCTGGGCTGCGCGTGTTCATAGCAGACGGGTGGACTTCTTGGTGGGCTGTCTGTCTGCAAATCGTAAAGTGTTTTAGCCAATCTTGTCGAGTCAGAATCGTTGCCGACGAAACGCCAAGACTTGCGCCTATTTCAGCTTGCATACAAATCATATGCTACTAGCTGGGTGCCATTGCCAATGGTGGTGAATAAACCGCTAGATTTCCTACGATTGCATACAACGTCCTATATATCGCCTACGTTTCGACGAGAATCACTGAAAGGCACAACGGTGGTTTCTTGGGCTGTCGAGCTGTCACAACTCGGCCAAAACCTAACGCCACACAACTATGCTTCAAAAACAACATACCATTCTAACTTGTCAGACAACTTTACATCAATCACCAAACTTAGTCGCCTCCTCTCAAGCATACAAGATTCACCGAAGCGGTAAGTGCCGGACGATGTGTCACCTCCACAACCCCAGATAGAGGCGGGGAGACTGAGAATCAACAAGTATCCAGGATGCCGCCGCGAAGCAAATCCTGGTTTCTTGGTGGCATGAGTACCTGGCGGAATCCCTGTTGTCTTTGACGAATCGGTTCATCACGAATTTTTTGCCTTGAAGTTGTGCTGAGTGTACGCCCACGTCAGGATGCACCCTCAACGACAGATGACAGATAGTCTAAATTCAACAACCCAGAGTATCCGTAACCCATGATGTACCTTACGTAGAATGACCCCATGTGACGGGCACATCCAAGCTACGTGTGTAGGTAGAGTTATATAGGTTGATATACAAAGTAGGTTCAAAGGCACGCGGATAGCACGTGCCCCATTGGCATCCTCTGATTGGCTGAAACTGTTAACACTACAGTCAATCGGGTGATGACCTGCATATGAGTGTTTTACAAGAGTCCGGGACTCCCTCCCAGCTCGAACCTAACATAAACATAGTTGAATGTACCCCGAACCTATTACTTCGATTCATTGTTGCGAAGCTTCGTCCAGCAACATTTGTGTAAACCAGTAACGGCAACTCTAGCCCCGTTACACCCCAGGTCCGAACAACAACAAAAATACAGAGTATTGCTAGCCGGGCCCGTGGGTCCTGGGGGAAGTCACAGTTCGTAAGAAGAAACTATACTGCTCACCCGGGTCTGCTGGGTCCCCTGCGCTATACGAACCTCCAGGGCGATCAAGGTTTTATCGGCCTCGTCACAAACGCGGAGTCTGAAACAACATTCATGCGCGTGTCCGGACAATAATCCGGGTCGAGCAACTTGTTTCGGAGATCGAGAGAGGTGTCTGAGGCGAGGCGGGTGAACACCTTTATCGTCCAGGGTGTGTAGCGCACGCGCGCCAGAAGACTCGGCCGATCAGGAAGATTAAACTTCGCCTTTCGGAAAGCCCAATGGGATCAGACCACTTCCGGAAGCACTAGTCTTCCGAAAGTAGCTTGGCGTGTGACCTTGTGTAATCCCTACAGTTGTCGTTTGTCTTCGGAAGACCGGACTCCACCTGGTGAGTTGTTCCTACACAATCAAAATGAATACAAGAATACAGAGTGCGTACGTTCACTTCCGGACGCAGTCAGTACAGCTGGGGTTAGACCACTAGCAGATGACCAAATAATACAGAGAGTTATACACAATATACAGCTGCTACTTATTCTTTTGGGCCCTTGAGCAGTGGGTCCGTTCACCAGTCTACTTGTGTTTCACCTGGAGCACTGGTCAGTTCCAGATGCAACCTTGTCGCGCACCACTTCCAGAAGGAGGATTTATAACTCCTTCCGGAAGACAACTTTCAGATGTATCCAAAAGGAATACTACTTTCGGAACACTCAATATACAGTCCTATCACACAGCAGTCTATTCGATCAAATTCTGGGGAGTGACTACTAACAACCTCCTGGAACGGCAATTACTATGAAATGGGGGGTCTGAAGGACACACTCCCAACTGGAATATGAAATAGGACTGATCACGTACGAGTGCGCGTCACCCGGTCACCGCCTAATTTGGTCTTGAGCCTTTCGGAGAGTTCCACGGTGGTCTTCACGGTCACGACGCGTCGAAACGCAGGCTGGGCAGACAGCACGGGTCCCCGGAATTACGGTGGCTATCCGGCGTTGCTTCAGCGTGCCTCCAGGCCAAGTAAAAGGGCCCTGGAAACACTTGGGTTCTTGGTGACAAAACGAACTCTCTGTTATTTTAAGTCTCTGCTAGAAGTCTTCTGTTGAACTCTCTGCTGGAAGTCTTTCCATATGCACATTTGTCTTGGTTTCACTATCGGGTTCCTTGGCGTAATCAACACCCGGAATGCTGACACATCCTTGTCGCAAGCCGACGCTACGTGCATAACCGATACGGCTGGTCGGTCTGGTCGGTCGTTAATATCTTGAGCTTTGTGTACTGGAAACTTGGAAGGGTCTTGGTGGGTACAAATCAGGAATGTCTGGTCGGTTTCTGCATCTGGAACGTCTTGGTCATCCGGAAGTTACGTCCGGAAGTCAAACATGACTTCCGAAAGTAACTCGATATCTGGGGTCTTCTGGAAGCCAATTGGTCTCAGTATGGTGTGGTTACTCATACAGGTTTACCGTTCGTCCTTGTTCTCCATTGTCGCGTGTACTTTTGGACCAATCATCGCTGCAGGTACTTCAACGGGAAATGGGAGACGACGCCCGGACATTTTCTGAGTCTAGTCACCACGTGTCATGTCTGAGTCGTTTCACGTCTCGGGACAATTTTGCCGTAACCTAATGATGCAGCCATCGACTGCAAAACAAATCATGTCCGTCACGAAGACAGTATGCAGCCAGTCATTGTACATGGCATTCTGCAAATCGGCGTTGGAAGAATGCTGCACCTACAATCTTATGTAGCACCTAGTACCTCTACCAACGGCCTGGTTCGGGGCAGTACATGTATCATTCGGATGCAGAAAGCTTTAGTAAACTATTTGTGGCGTAGCTTTTTTGCGTGATAAGAGTGTCCGCACCGGTCGTGATAAACGCTTGCTAAATGCAAAATTTGACAACCAAATAGCAGCAGATGGAGCCACCGGCAATCTCAAATGCTAAATTAAAAATAGCAGTCCAGACACAGAGCTATCTCTGCTATATTTGGCAGTCAAAATAGCATCGGGGTGAAAGGCACTTTTGGAGGCGCTTGTCCTCTCAAACTGCAGCAACACGTCCGTGCCGACGGTCGCCCTCTCGGCCAGCACCAACCAGTCCGTGCTGACGGCCGTCTCGACCAGCAGCAACGCATCCGTGCCGACGGCCACCCTCTCGACCAGCAACAACCAGTCCCTGCGGACGATGAGCATACGGGGAGTAAACTACCATGCATATGAAGACAGGTCTCTGTGTGAAGCTTGGCTCGAAGTAAGTGGCGATGGCGGAACGGGTATTAACCAAAGTGGTGACGAATTCTATGGTCGCGTCAAAGAAGTTTTCGAAGCCATTCTCCGCGCTCAAGATAAATTCGTCTTAACGCGTGCTCTAACCTCTCTAAGGTCTAGATTCCAAACTATCTCGGCCGCAGTGTCAAAATTCGTGGGTTGTCATGCTCGAGTCACTGTGTTAGAGCTAAGTGGTCGCTCCGTTTCAGACATTGAGCATGGAGCAATTGAATTACACGAGTCTGATCGAAAGAATGGGAGGTTTAAGTTCATGCAGTGTTGGAAGATCTTGAAGGATTCTGACAAATGGGGTGCTTGGCGTTCGGGAATTCAAGAAAAGTGTACGCCCAGCAAACGTACCCGCAGCTCTATTGAAGCGGAACATAATTCAGATCCTGTGACCAGTGGCAGCTACGATGAAGCGGATTCGGAGGAGGTGAACACAAAACGACCGAGGGGACAGCAGAAGTCAAAACTCTTCGTGGTCTAGCCTCGATCATACTCAATCCAGTCAGCTCCTGCGGTAAGATCCATTGCTGCCAGGTCACCCGTAACAGTAAAATAGCAACGCCGCTGGAGGAATCATCTCCAATCGATGCCAACGCTATTAAAAACTGGTGGTTTGCTTACCAAATATAGGATAGCATTGGCAGCGCCGCTGCGGACACTAAGTCGACATATATTAATATAATATGTTGTGACTTGCCGAAATTTGCTAAGCTGCGTCACACAAGATTATTGAATATTCTTCTACTTCTATCTGCTGCAGATAAATCGGCCGTTTTTGGGATGGCAAGGACGAACAATAATTGCAAACATTCACATCGCCTTTGTATTTCTACAGGGAGTTAACGAGTTCCAGTGTATCCATCTGGATTCTGGAACTTTTAAGTATGAGCGAATGACAGCTTATCGACATTGAAGCGTCAAATCTGGTTTGAAGACACTACTGACCATTCGATGACAACTTCCCCATTAATGGAGAACGACATCGTCGGCGCTACGAATATTGCCTCCTACGTGGTGAAACGCAACCGGCCGCAACGCTGCTGCACTTTTGTATATGTGCCAGAGGTCCTTGACTAAAATGAAGCCACACATTTTTCGTGTACATCGACGAGTGTGCAGTGTGCAGGATGGCCCCGAGAATTCCCTGAATTTCAGTTCGGTTGCATTGAAGTTATCCATCGAGGTTGCGGCAATCGACTTGCTGAGCCCGTCGAGCTACGACGTTCGTCTCGCCCGCGCTCGCGGCCACTATTATTATAATACGTGGTCGATACTCGCTGCGAGGAACATGTATAGGATCGGTATTCTTGTGGGTTGCCCCGGCAGCGAGCGCTTCTCCATCCATCGTCGTGTTAGACCGCTCTCTGGGAGGACGAGACCCCCCCCCCCCCCCCCCAGCTGGCTACGTTGAGACTTGCCCCAAGTCTCCGTTGTAAGGGAAATCGAGCCCGAGCCCCATTCTGTCTCTCTGCCGCATCTGCCAAATTATCCTCATTCTTCAATTCACCGCGAAACCGACAGTAACGATTGTGGCTGCGGTTGTCGAGACCGGTTGGTGGACTGCACATGTTTTCCTTTTGACAGTCACAGGCCACGTCCTGCCGTGTGCAACGCGCCATTCTCACTGTGATACTTGTTTGCTCGTTCGTTCCCATCTGTCTGCCACCTGCTCAAAAAACATCTCGCCATTCGACGGAGAGAAGTCACGAACATTGACCCATTGCCAGCTACGGAGCGCGGCATCTGGTGGATTGCCCACTGCAAAGAGGCAGAGAGAAACAGCGATATAAGAAGGGAGGAGGCCATGCCGCTTCAAGTGCAAAACAAGTTGCCTGGCAGAGAGCACCTGTCGGAGAAATCCATGCACCGAGACGACCCCGTGTTGCCCTGTAGCCTGGCCGTGAAGCCAGTCAAACGCAAACCGCTCGTGAAAAGCCGATTGGCAATGGTGGCCAACAGCGAGCGCGTCAAAAAGCCCCGCCGCCTTCCCGGCGACGAGACCGTCTTCTACTCGAATATCTGGTCGCCACCTGAGTCCACGCGGGACGTGCGTGCTTCCAAGAAGTCAGCGCAGCTCGTGGACATCAGCCAGGTCGCGCATGTGCTCACGACAATTGACTACAAGAGTGGCTATGAAGTCACATCCGCCTCGGAGTTTTTCAATATCTGGGCGTCCATCGAGTCGATACAAAATGTCAAGATGAGCAAGACGCAGCAGAGTGCCAGCAATATGTCGGCGCCCATTTCCGAACACAGCAGTGAGGAGTGTTCATCGGTGGCCAAGTCGTCTAGCGAGTTAAGTCTCGGGCCACTGAGAATGGACGCAAGCACTCTTCGACGAGAGCTTTCGGCAGACGATTTTACCATGGTGATGAGTGCTCCCGTTTCCGCCCCGCAGCGCAAGGGTGAGAGTGTGGTATTTTCGACAGTGCTCACGCGCAAGGACGAAGTCGACATGAGCTGGAATTCGCAGTTTTTGCTGGGACTGCATGAACCAGTTCGACACGCTCTTTTCGTAATCGATCGCTTCTTGGAACGCAGTCGTGACTTGAAATCGCCAATGAACTGGAACGTGGGCGAGTTCTTCAGTTGGTTCAAGCTGCACTTCGTCGAGTTTGTCCGAAACCAGCACGACGTAAAAACAAAGGTGCTGCTTCCGCACGTGGTTATCAAATTTGTGGAGAAGCGTGATATCGTTGCCCTGTACAAAGCGATTTTCGCGTTGGTGGATGTGATCGTCGAGCAGGAGGACGGATTACTGCTTTCGGCAGCATCTTCAGCGGATTCATGGCAAGCTCGTTTAGGCCTGCTTCAGGACGATATCCGGCGTCTCAACCACCTGCTTTTCAACGTGCTGGCGCTTGAAGAAGAAGCCTTCAAACCTGCTATCGAGCTCGCATTTTCAGAAAAGGCTTTTCAGCGATATGTGATGCCGCGGATCTTTCGCGCGACCAAACCCAAACGCGTTATGGTGCCATGGATCGTAGAGCGGAGCCGCTTCTGGGGTGGCACCAAGGTCGCTAAAGCGTATAAGGACGACCTGTCATTCACGGCACGGTTCCTGTACGATCACGTGTGGCACCCGTACTTTGAAACGAATATTGCATCTGCTATGAAGCACCTGGACAACGAAGTCCAAGGTGTGGCTGCCAACGGCTCGGATGAGTCTTGGTTTGGATGCTCGGTCATGTAATGGCCACTAATACTGCAGCATTGCATCCGAGAGAACCATTTCGTTCTACCGCCATGAATACGACTAAATGTCAAAATCATGAGAATACCGGAGCAGTGCTGCTTTCCGCAATCGACACCGACAGAAGGACCGAACGTTCTCGTTGAGTATTTAAAACGGAGCCCCAAATAAATTGTCGTTCCCCCTCTTTCGAGTTGATCAGTTAGTTTTCTTGGCGAGATGTGGAGGATAACCATCCACAAAATGGACAAAACATGGGATTGAGGAACTCCAATTCGCGCTTTGCGACCAGGAGCTGCTTCTGTCTAAGTTTGATCTCTTCCGTGCACTTAAGCGCCCGTTCATATGCCTTTTCCCTCGCGATCCGTGCCTTCTTCTCTTCTAGCTGCCGCAAATCCTCTTCCAGCACTGCCACTTCATCCTCGTTCGCACACTGGGACTGTTGATCGCCTTGAGCAACGCGAAACACGCCGCGGCATTCGCCGCATATGCCGTAGTTGTCTAGTACACAATCTTCTTCGTGCTCGTTACCCAACGGCTCGAGTTGCTGCTGCATTTGCAACGCATTGAGCACGACTTCGTGGAAGCTAACGTCTCCGGGTTGCGTTGCTTCCGAGCGCTTAGCCTTCATCCGGAGCAGCGTGACGCATTTCTGGGTGTAGTTGATGGCAACGACGACCGACACCGACTTGGACCCACCAGCGCTAGTGTGGAAGACTCGACAGCCCAACACGATCTAAATATTGCAACTCGTTAGTATTATCCGAAACGGAGCATTCAATGGCGAAAGAGCACCTGCACGCCCGAGTCCTCCAAGCGCAACCATTGCGGGCTACGCTCGCGATGGCACGTCTTACAGCGTGGTGGCGACTCGTCCGTGACTGCAACGTTAACTGTCGAGCATATTGGGCACTGCCATGGACGCACGCCTTCGTCAGCGCAGGTATCCCGCCGAAAAGCTCCCGCCATCAGCATACTTCAACTTGGTGTGTGGTGTGCTGGACACCACTCGATGTGCGGCACACAAATATCTGCGACATGGTGCACCATTCATCCTAAAATCTGCAGAGATCGTCGCCGAGTGCTTGGTGCAATGAGCGAGGTGGCCGAGAACCCGCCAGCCAAGACGGCGGGATCAGCACTTCAGCCTCCCACGGACGTGCAAGGTCATCCTGTGCGTGAGTGGATTGACACGCTTCTGCAGGCGGCTGTGATCGCCAAGGACAAGCAAAAAACGCCTGCGCAGAGCGACGACAAGGCCGCAGCGAGTGCAACGGACGCTGCAACTGCAACTGAGGCAGCTAGAGCATCTACTACTTCTTCAGAGACGAAGGATGTAGCAGCAACTGATGCGACGACGAGCGAATTGAATAAAGAAGACGAAGACAAGGAACGGTCGCCTACAGTCTCCGAAGCGAAGGACGTTTCAATGGAACCTGATGCCGATGAAGTAAATCCCGAGGACGGAGCTTCAGCTCCAGCGCCGAAGCGGTACCGCCGCCGGCGATGTGAAGTGGAAGGTTGCACCAAGTTCGCGCGCTTTAACAACGCTTGCTCGGGCCATGGTGGGCGGCGTCTGTGCGCGGAGGCAGGCTGCGAGCGCGTAGCGCAGTTCGGCCACAAGTGCAGCGCGCACGGTGGCATCAAGTTCTGCAGTGTTGAGGGTTGCCAACGTGCCGTGCAGTCTCGTGGCTGCTGCAAGACCCACGGAGGAGGTGTGCGGTGCCAGCACCCTGACTGCACGAAGGGCGCCATATCCAAGGGCTTCTGTCGATCGCACGGCGGCGGCTCGCGCTGTGCCGAGGAAAGCTGCCAAAAGTGGGCCCAGCGCCACGGATATTGCGTTCGCCACTCAAAATCATCGTCTGCTCCACAAGCAACGCCAATTCAGCCAGCACCGGAACCCTCTGGTGACTCAATCGTTCCATCGCCGGAACCAGTACCGGATAGCGCTTCGACTTAGCATCCTACCCATAGCAGCAGGATGTCGTTAGTCATGAGAAATCGACACGTAGCACAGACCAGGGAGAGCAGCTAAGCTTAGTAGCTCATCTAGCCTTCATGTCCACCTCGGCCTGTGTGCACCACACCATAGTCTCATTTTGATGGCGCGCGACCCGACCCACTTCGCAGGCTTCGCGGCGCAATGCGTGGCGCCAAACCAATTGCAAAAGTTCACTCCAGAGTCCGTCCACTCGCTGAAATCCTACGAGACACATCGAGATACTGGTGAGAGCAATGTGATCTTTGGGTGCTGATTGCAATGCAGTTCTAATAACAGTGTGTGCAATTAATTAGTGGTGGATATCGCATGCAAAGAACGATCAAGTGGCTGCTACTCCGGCAATGAGAAGGCCAGACAAAGCGTTGAGCTGAAGTTTGGCGACTTCGTGGATTACTACCAAGCGGTGTTCAGGAAGCAGACGCATTGGCTGCAGACGGTGGATGGTCTGGAGTTTTATTTGGCGCAGTGCCCCATAGCAGTGCCCAAGCCGGATGTTTCATCCACCAAGGCGAGGCTACCAGCAATAATGGACCATTTCCGCATGTAAGATGTGTATATTCACATTCCACCCCTTGAGCCTACTATTGACGGACTCTTACTGTAGTCCAGCATGCCTTCAAGACATGCCTGTCACCCAAGTGAACCTGTGGATGACTGTGCAACCCGGTCGGACGACTCTGCACTATGATGCGTACCAAAACATTCTGGTGGTGTTGTACGGGAAGAAGATTGTCACGCTGTATCCTCCGTCAGACACTGCTAAGATGTATCCGTATCCTGTGCATACCAAGTCTACAAATCATAGCCAAGTGAACATTGTTCAGCCCGACATCGCAAAACACCCACGGTTTCAGGAAGCGTCGGCGCAGCGCTTTGAAGTCACCGCTGGAGGTACTGCCGACGCTTTTCTTCTTGTCAAACCACTAACGCATTGCTAACTGTACCATTGCAGACGCCGTTTTGATCCCTGAGGGGTGGTGGCACCAGGTGGACTCGGACGAGTTTACCATTGCCGTCAATTACTGGTGGAATGGCGTGCGAGAGCAGCTCGTAGAAGACCCACGTATGACGCCGTATTACGCCCGGGTTATGCTGGAGGAACTGGTGAAGCAGCAGTGCGAGTCGCGTCTGTCAGCTGTGCGGTCATTAGCAGCAGCAGGCATCCACAGTGCGTTCCAAGACGAAAGCAGCGCGGTGGCGGCTATTGTTGCGGCAAACTCTCAAGAGGCCCGCGAGAGGATTCTTCTATCCCAGGAAAACAGCACCTTCGTGAAAACGCAGCGACTCCTGGCAACGAATCACGCCGCATACTGGCGAAAACTGCTAGCGAATGCTAGCGTAGACTTGGTGACGGTCTTGACCGACTGCTGGGAGAGCGATGACTTGGAGGTGGACCTCCTCGATGTGCTGTTTGGTGATTTAGGAAGCGAGGAAGAGGCGGTCAAGGAACAACTTGTGGCCAAGCAAGCGCAGTTCCGCCGAGAATGCGCTGGCGAAATGTACCGGTCGCTATTTGGCCAGCTTCAAGCACCTGGTTCAATGTGAAGCCGTTACCCTAGGTTGAACTCGAGGCGCTCGACCAGCGAAAAGCAACTTGTTTAACGGCGGCAATTGGCTGAAAGCGGTCCAAGTGACGTCGGTGCCCGTCAGCGCGGATAAATAGGACAGAGTGCCGTATGCGTCTCAACGGATAGAAGTTTCCTTATGCGTCTCAACGCAAATGCTCAGCCTTTCCAGGCTCTCATTTTTGAATTGACCGCGTAACTCAAGCATCTTCTGTCGACATGACAAAGCGTGCCACCTTCGACGACCCTGCCTTCGACGTCCCAATGGTGGAGGCCAAGCGTCAAGCCAAACTCCAGTGGAATGTGCAGCCGTCCGACTTCTCCAAGCTGTGCTCCAACCCCATTCGGAAAATTGTGGACAACATCAAGAAGCCCGCGACGTCGACCAAAACCCTGATCCCATTGTCGCTTGGTGAGTGCCTCGGTACTATGAGTGGTATTTTATTTTTCAGAGCTAATCGGGAAACATTCCGGCGTTGGTAGGCGATCCCACAGTGTTCGGCAATTTGCACTGCCCCGATGTGCTCGTCCAGGCGATCGTCCGAAATACCCGGTTCGTAGTATGCTTGGCTTGCTGCCTATCGCTTTGTTAGCAAGCTGAACAATGACCTCTTATTGCTTCGTTAGGTCCATGCAGCACAATGGCTATATTCACTCCGCTGGTTCTGAGGCAGCTCGAGCAGCAATTGCCCAGCACTATGGCAATACGAGAGCTCCGTTGACGATGAACGACATTATTATCGCCAGTGGTTGCTCGGGAGCTATCGAGATTGCCCTGCGAGGTCTGCTGAACCCTGGGGACAACATTCTGCTCCCCCAGCCAGGATTCCCGTTGTACCAGGCACTATGTGAAGCGAACAAGATCGAGTGCCGATTCTACAACTTGAAGGTGAGTTAGTCTAGCAACAAGCATACTGTACGACGTTCCTTGTTTGCTGGACTAACATATTATGCGATCAACGCTTGCATAGCCGGAGAGCAACTGGGAGGTCGATCTTGAGCACATGCAGTCTCTGGTGGATGATAACACCAAGGCCATCCTGGTGAACAACCCTTCCAACCCGTGTGGCAGTGTGTACTCGAAGGTGGGTAGCGGTGATGTTATCAAGTGTTGTACGGGGTTCTCAATGTTTTGCATTTGTCGTGTCGTGTAGCCCCACCTGGAGAAAATTCTTGCTCTGGCGGAGCTGAACAAAATCCCCATCATCGCGGTATGCTCGCTCCTCCATCTTTCCTATTGAATTCGTGAGTCTGATTCGCTCCATTTCGCAGGATGAAATCTACGGTGACATGGTGTTCGGCAGCAACGTATTCTTCCCTATCGCGACGCTCACGAAGACGGTACCGGTTGTGGCTGTGGGCGGTTTGGCCAAGCAGTTCCTTATCCCTGGCTGGAGGGTTGGCTGGGTCATGGTGCATGACCGCAACAACATCTTGAACGACGTGCGCACCGCCTACTTGAAGCTGTCGCAAAATATCCTCGGCGCGACCTCGCTGGTCCAGGTAACTAACTGCATTCGTCGCATCACATGGTGGCGTGAACGGAAGCTAATCTGTCTTCATCGGTGCATGTTCTGCCAACAGAGTGCCATCCCTGATCTACTGGCCCCCGTTCCCGGTAGTGCTGAGGAGCAGTCCCTCATGGACTTCAAGCAGCGGTACTTCTCGACGCTGGAGGCCAATGCCAAATTCACTATCGACGCCCTAAGGAAGATCCCGGGCCTGGAAGTGGTGGTCCCACAGGGTGCGATGTACGCGATGGTACGCAGCAACTCGATGCGCCTCCCCACCCATATCCTGACACCGATGCTCTGTCGTCTGCAGGTGAAAGTCCAAACGGACGTGCTGACCAAGATCAAAGACGACTTCGACCTCACGCAGAAGCTGCTAGACGAGGAGTCCGTTTTCGTGTTGCCCGGACAGGTGCGAGGGCCAATAGGTATCCTAATCGTAGTCACTGGATCCTCGGCTAACCTGTGTCTTTACTTTTTTTGCTGCCGGCAGTGCTTCGGGCTGACGAACTACTTCCGCATCGTGTTCTCGGCGCCGCATGAGGTGCTCGCGGACGCCTACACGCGCCTCGCTGACTTCTGTCGCCGCCACCAGTAGCCTGTATTTACTTACTGTAGTAGGTTAAATCATGCTGTTTATTTTCGTCCAATCGGAGCTCTCGGCAAATCGCACGTCATTCCCCGATACTGTTAACCTGGGTTAACACATACAACTGAATAGAACGAGTAGCGAAGGGTTTAGCATTAATAGTATGGTCAATCTCCCATAAAGGATGAAATATCACAACTAAAGTCCCTCTGCACCTTTATGCACCATCTGGCGAAAATTCTCTGTTCGGAGGGATAAAAGGGAGAGGCTCAATAGCGAAAAGACTGTCCGCAACTTACTGAATTGCTACCTGGGGGGACGCCATGACTGGACGGAGCTTCCTGCTGCTCGCCGTGCTGGCCTTCGCCATGCTGCAGCACCTGACGGCTGCCGCGGCCGTCGACGGCGTGATCGTCGTGCGCGGCAACAAGCTCTACAACGCCAAGACGGGCGAGCGCTTCTTCATCAAAGGGGTGCGTTCGAACGGCATGAAAGATGATAGGATGGAAGCGGTTAACTAACAGCAAAGAGCACAGTTCGGCATAGTGAATCCTAGTCTAATATCCGTGAATATGAACCTGTAGATGACGTACGAGTACGCCGTCAGCGATGACTACTATGACAAGTACTCGAAGGCCGCGATCTCGGAGCATCTCTCGGGGCTCAAGTACAACACACTGCGTCTGTACAACATCAACCCGACGTCCTCGTACAAGAAATTCATGAACGACATGGCCGCGCTCGGCGTGTACGTGATGGTTTCTGCCTCGCCCGATAACGACGCCTACTACGGCAAGTACCGCTACTCGACCATCACCAAGAGTCTCAGCTGCTCCGGCAAGGTCTCGTCTGGGGACGGCGCTAAGACGGTGGACCAGACGGAGACCTGCTACCCGGCGCTGCTGCTTGAGTACGGCAAGAAGATTATCCAGAACTTCGCGCAGTACGACAACACTCTCGGTGTCGTCGTGGCCAACGAAATCATGCAGGCCGACCTGACGGCCGGCTCCTGTGTGAAGGCCTATGTGGCAGATCTGAAGAACTGGATGACGGTGAACGGCAAGAAGATTCGTATCCTGCCGCTTGCTTACGCTGCTGCTGACAGTAGCAACGACGAGGTCACGAACGCCGACGACTACCACGTGATCAAGATCCAGGGATTGCTCTGCGGAGACAAGATGACGAAGGGTTTGATGGCGGAGAGTATCGATATCTACCTGATTAACGAGTACCGTTGGTGCCCGGACTCGACCTTCGCGGAGGCGTATCAGCGTTACATCGACATGGCGCAGGGTATTCCCATCGTTGTCGCCTTCGGCGAATACGGCTGCAAGACTTCTTCGGCGACGCCTCGTGACTGGGGAATGGTTCCTTACCTGTACCAAGAGCCTTCTAAGACGGAGGAATTCACGGCGGTTTGGTCCGGTGGACTGGCTTACTCGTATGGCGAAGCCAAGCTTTCGTCCGACTCGCTGTTCCCGATGTTCACAGGTACAGCTAAGCTGGTTCATTTTTGTATTATGTTGAGTATGGTGAGCTAACGTTGCGTTTGCGTGTATAGGTGGCAGCACGGACTTTTTGAGTACGCCCAGCTCCAAGTCCACGACAGATTACACGAACCTGAAGGCCATGTTTGCCAAGTACTCAGGCTACACGGATGATGCACAATGGACCGACAGCACCAAGTGCACATGGGCTCCTACCCTTGAAACCAAAACTCAGTCTACTAACAAGCAGGCAACGAAATACGGTTGGGTTGTGAGCAGCTGCTCATCAGATCACATTAAGATCTCTAGCTCAGACTCTTGGACTTGCTCCAGTCGTGAGGGCGTGGTCTGCACGGACAGCGGTGACACATGTGACGTGAAGCTGAGCTCTGCTGTCGGTACGACGCAGGAAGACATTTGCGGCACGTACGAGGTTACGAGCGGCGGTGGTACTTGCGAGAGCACGTCCGACTGTGGCGGTAATGGCCAGTGCAAGGAGTCGAACGGTACCAAGTCGTGCAGCTGTCTGTCATGCTACACTGGTACCGACTGCAGCGTTAAAGATATTTCCTCGTGCGCGACGCTCAGCAGCTCGGACACGGCCCCCCAGACCATTTTCGTGGGCGTCGGCGTGTTCCTGGGCGTCATGGCGGTGGTCTTCATCGCCCTCGGTGTCGCAGCGGCCAAGAAGAAAGCTGGTACGTGTCTTGTCGATTAGCCTATGTTGTGATATCCCATCGTTTAACTAATTGGTACTCGTGCTCTTGTATTCGCAGAAACGGACAGATTGGCGCAGGCGGTGAAGGCTGGCGGCAGCAACCAAGCGACTGCTGCTGCTCTGTAGACAAGAGGTGCCACTAGATCGTGCTATAATGTGGCGGGCTCTGCGAGCGCCTACCTATCCAATGAAACTTTTCATGGTTTATTTGACATTACCTGAGTGAGTTCTAGCCAAATAAACCCAGGACTCAGGGTTAAACATCTCAGCGGTTTAAAACCCGCGACGAAAAGGGTTAAATCCGCGTCAAAAACGCACGAGCGCCATTCGTCTAATAGCAAGAGAGACACGAAGCACCCGCACCATGCCGCCTAAGGGAAAGAAGACCGAAGAGGTAAATAGACCCAGTAACGTCACTGTAGGGGGAACAACTCGTGTCTCTAACGCTGTGCTCTCGTCCTCCGTGTCCACTCGCAGACCACGCGCACGTACCTGGGCCGCCCCGGTAACAACGTCAAGATCGGCATTGTGGGCGTCCCCAACGTGGGCAAGAGCACCTTCTTCAACTGCCTGTCGAAGCTGCACATCCCCGCCGAGAACTTCCCCTTCTGCACCATCGACCCCAACGATGCCGTGGTGCCGCTGCCGGACCAGCGCTTCAACTGGCTCGTGGACAAGTACCAGCCCGCCAGCGTCGTGCCGCCTGTGATGTCCATCACGGACATTGCCGGCCTCGTGCGCGGAGCCGCCGAGGGCGCTGGGCTGGGCAATGCCTTCCTGTCCCACATTCAGGCCGTGGACGCCATCTACCACATGGTGCGCGCCTTCAACTCGACCGAGGTGACCCACGTGGAGGGCAACGTGGACCCGGTGCGGGACATGAAGATCATCCAGGAGGAGCTGCGGCTCAAGGACATTGAGCGCGTCAAGAAGGAGTCCCAGGGCGTCAAGAAGCTCGCGGAGCGTGGCGTCGGCGGCAAGGAGAAGAAGATGGAGTACGAGGCTCTGGTCAAGATCCAGGAGTGGCTCGAGGCCGGCAAGGATGTGTCCTTCGGCACGTGGACCGCCCCGGAGGTCGAGCTGCTCAACACCATGCAGCTGCTGACGGCCAAGCCCGTGGTCTACCTCATCAACGTGAGCAAGCGCGACTACCTGCGCAAGGGCAACAAGTACCTGCCCAAGATCGCCGAGTACATTAAGGAGCGCGGTGGCAACGAACCCGTGCTCCCCATCAGTTGCGAGTTCGAGCTGGAGATGCTGGACCTTGAGGCTGGTGGCCAGCTTGAGACGTACCAGAAGGAGAACCCGACGCACAAGTCCATCCTGAACCGTGTGCTCCGCATGGGGTACCACGCTCTCGGCCTGATCCACTTCTTCACGGCCGGCAAGGACGAAGTGCGCGGCTGGACGATCCGCAAGGGCCGATTGGCACCCCAGGCTGCTGGTGTCATCCACACGGACTTCGAGAAGGGTTTCATCATGGCCGAAGTCCAGGCGTTCGCTGACCTGAAAGAGCGTAAGTTGTATTTTATGTCTGTGGTGCTGCTGTGGTGTGCCGTTCAACTTGACTGACATAGCGTTTTGGAACTGTGTAGTGAGCACGGAGGAGGCCGTCAAGAAGGCTGGCAAGCTCAAGCAACAGGGCAAGAAGTACGAGGTCCAGGACGGCGACATTATTTTCTTCAAGTTCAACAACTAGTTGGATCAACTGCTGCCGAGTGGTGTTGAGTAAGTCGAGCAACCGTGGTGCCAAGACCTCCGCTCTAGCAATGGGTGGGTTGTGGTTTTGAGTCCCAGTTGCAGATGATGTCTTCGGATCTAGAGCATGCGGGTTGAAAAGCGCGGTTGCAGAGCATCCCGCAATGAAATAAAGCATGCGCTTTGAGCACACTGGTCTACGATGCACAAGCAAGTTCACGCAGGGAGCAAGTGCGATGTGTTTGGTTTTGCTTCGCAGGAATATAACGACTTGGAGCTGAAGGGGCTGCGATATCTTGGATTTGTCTTGACCCGTCGCGCCTCTTGCTTGCCGACTGATCGCTTGGCGTGGAGTTTTCACTCTGTGGTTCCACTCAGCTCGGCGGATACGACGGTGAAGCACACAAAGCTCCAAGCCGAGGGAGTTTGGGTTTCTGGGTGAACCGAGTGGAAGGATTTCCGTCATAGCGTTATCTAGGCGTACCCCTCAAAGGGCAGGGCCGAAATGGTGTGCCACTTGGTCTCGTCGTTTTGACTGTGCTGATTGAATTGTCTTATTGATGGTGTTGTTCGATGTTTGCTATTGAAACAGCCTATCGGGTATGGATGCGAACCGGAGCTAGCGTGGATTGCGCCGAAACAGAATGGAGAAATTCCTGTGAAGCGATCCGGGCACTCGTTCTCCTTGAAAAGCTCAGAGACGGAGACTTCTGTCTACATGTTTGGAGGCTGCGATCATAAATCACCACCAGGGCCGACGAACGAGCTATACAGACTAGACGTCACAAACGGTAGGATGGTCTGCAATAAGCTACGTTAATCTTTTATTGTTCCGTGAATAAATCAATTTTGGTGCAGGCTACACGTGGTCGAAGGTAACAAGCTCACAGAGTGAAGACGACGTGCCAGCGCCACGATGGAGACATTCAGCCATCCTGTTTGAAAAGAATATCATCATCTTTGGAGGCTTCGCGGCTGAAAAGCGAATGAATGACCTCTGGATTTTCAACACCGAATTGAAAGTGTGGGAGCAGAAGTACGCCCAAGGTTTTTGGGAGGGGCTGCCCCAATGCCGCGGCGCACACAGTGCTACGCTTGTAGAAGAAAAGATGTACGTATTTGGTGGCTACGGCGGCAACGGCTTCGGACGTACCGACTTCAACGACCTTCACGCCTTGGATTTGCACTCATTCAAGTGGCATGAAATTCAGACTGAGGGCGAGAAGCCCGAGCCTCGATCGGGCCATCAAACATGCCTGGTGAAGGAGCAACTGCTTGTCATAGGAGGGTGGAACAGCTTCAAGCAGTTTCAAGATATCTTCGTTTTCGACATTCCAACCAAGACATGGAGCTTGTTAAGCACGCCACTTCAATCTCCGATCTGGAATCACACGTGTGTGAGTATCGCCGCTGTGCCATACTGGAAAGTGTTCTTATTTGGTGGCAACAGTGGAGATCTTGCCGAGTCTGGAACGGCCCAAGGAGCGTATTTGAATAGCACTGCTGTGTTGGACACTGGCAGTATGGTATGGTTAAACCCGCCTGTCAAAGGAGAACTACCGAAGGCCCGCGCTGATACTGCAATGGTGTTTGATGCAAATACCAATCACTTGATCTTCTTTGGAGGGTGGGCAAATCGCTGGTACAATGACTTACACGTGCTTAACGCAAGTGAGATCGTTGGACCACCGTACTCTATTTTGTCGATTGAACCGAAGCAAGGTCCGATCACGGGAAATGCAAAGATAAAAATTACTGGCTTCAACTTCACTGGCCAAAACGCAACACTGCGCTTTGCAGTTGCGAAAGGCTCTGTAGACGTCATGGGCACTGTTCTCAGTCCTAGTGTTCTTCAAGCCACCGCTCCCAGCTTTGAGAAATTTGGACCGTTGACTTCCGAGGTTCGAGTGTCGTTGTCAGGAGGCATGTATACAAATGTGTCCACATCCTTCCGTTTTCACTCCGTCACAGCAGCTCCAAAGTCGCTAGCGTTTGGTCCATGTTTAATTGCTGCCCTCAGTGATAATTGCTTGGCTGAGCTGCCGACGACATTTATCATCCAGTCCAGAGATAAAGACGACAATCCTCGCGATTGTGGAGGGGATGAATTCACAATTGCTCTAAAGAATTGTGATGATGCACAAGCCGAAGTGGAGCTGGTTACATCCATCCTCGACAAAAATGATGGCACGTACGTGGTGACATTTACACCATCTCAAGCAGGAATATACGAAATCTCGGTGGATTTTACAGGCACGTTTAACGGCATTGCAGGTCCAATTCGCGGCTCACCGTTCACCGCAGTATTCCAGCCTCCATCGGATGAAAATAAAACAAAGTGTTTGCCACCACTTGCAACTCAGAAGGACTTTGACTCGCCAGAGCTAATCCGGCGTGTGATGGCTACAATGAACAAACGCAACGGAGAATTCCGTCGCATTCTTGTTGACTTGCGGAAAGACATACCGAACAACGATACAGACGGTCTTGAGACTCTGCGGAAGATGAAAGAAATTATCCGCAAGCTAGAGACAGAAAAGGCAACTAATCACTTGATTCTGGACCAAGTGCGGCAGCTATTCTTCAACATCAAGAAGAGTGGGGGGCATGTCGACAAGGAACTCGTAGAAATCGAGAGTATGGAGAAGCTCTTTGTGGACGTTGAGAAGCAAATCCCAATGACCGAGAAGCGCACCCAGGAGCCCACGCGGATTTTCAGCGAGAAGACTGAGGAGAAGATTATCGCGTACGAGAAAATGATCGCGCAAAAGGTAGAGACTCTTAAGACTCTCGATTTCTGGTCATCAAAGTTGGAGCCTGACAAGGGTCTTGAGAAGATTGAGAGTTACCTTGTCGACTGGAACATGGAGATGAAGAAGTGCGAAGAAAACACCAAACTGTGTTCGATTTTCGGGTTTCCACAACTGATGAATGAATCTCTTCGAATGATGGGCCTTATGCGGGCAGACGCAGATGCAATGAAAACTGTATGGGCAATCATTAAACGTGCGAAAGCTTTTTTCCTGGCAACCCAGGATTTATTGTTCAAAGAAGTGGACGTGAATGCACTGCAGATTGAAGTTCAATCTGCTTTGAAAGAGCTCAAAAAGATCCCCAAGGGCATTCAGTGGAGCGATGCGTACACTTCGATATTGAAGGAGTGTCAAGCATTTGATAAGACGCATCCACTTATTCGGTGTGTGTCATCCAGCTACATGCGGTCTAGACACTGGAAGCGTATCATGGCTCACACGGGGGAGTTCCCTACGCCGGATGAAGACCCAGAACAGCGGCTATCTCTAATTTTGAGCAAAAATCTGTTTAACTTCAGTTCGGACATTAATGAGATTTGCTATGAAGCTGAGAAGGAACAGGAACTCGAGCTTCGACTTATTGAGCTCGAGGCTCTGTGGGCCGAGGTAAATTGGGAGATGTCTCCATACAACCCCGGTGCTCCTGAAGAAGATATTGTTCCCCTCCTCAAGGTGTCCGAAGAGAACTTTGAACTTCTTGAGACGCATCAAATCGATGTACAAGGCATGAGTGCGTCGCCGTATCAATCTGAGTTTGAACCTCGCGTTGCGAAACTTCAGATCGGACTTTCATCGATCAATGAAGTTGTGCTACTGCTGGGGGACATCCAGAGGTCGTGGAGCTACTTGGAACCGTTGTTCATTCAGTCTGAAGAAGTAAAGAAACAGCTACCGGAGTTGACGTCTGACTTCGAAGATATTGATCGAGAGGTCCGCCAAATTCTGAAGACAGCCTGGAAAACGCTCAACGTGCAGCAGGCTTGTACCGAGGCAGGTCTAATCAAACGATTGGAGCTTATCGTGGAAAAACTAGAGCTGTGCAAGCACCGCCTGAAAGAGTTCCTGGACGGGCGTCGTCGCCAGTTCCCACGTTTTTACTTTATGTCCGAAGCAGACTTGCTGGATATCCTGTCGAATGGGTCTCACCCCGATCGGATTATGCCACACTGCTCCAAAATCTACTTGGCGACCAAGACGCTCACTTTGGTTGACCGTGGCGCTGGAGAGCGTCCGGTTGCAACATCTTTCGTGGCTGGTGTTGGTCACGAAATCGTTGACTTCTTTGAACCCCCAGTGCTAGAGGGAGAAGCAGAAATTTATCTGGAGACTATCATGCGTGCTATGAGACTGACGTTGTTCAAGCATATTGAGCGATCACTGGTAGCTTACACGGAAATGCCTCGTGTTGACTGGATCAACTTTAAGGATGACACAAACAAGCCAATGGATGCAGCCCAGATCATTCTGCTTGCAGCAGGAGTGCATTACGTTCAAGAAGTGGAGCGTTCTTTCCGTAGCATTCAAGGTGGCGATAAAGATGCCTTGAAGAACTACAACAAGATGCAAGAGCAACAGCTAGAGGACCTGATTAAGCTCACGCAAAGTAATATTTCGTATGCAGAGCGACAGCGAGTAATGGTACTTATTACGATGGACGCTCACGGCCGAGATATTGTAGCAAATATGATTCGTGCCGGAGTGGAGGAGGCAACTCACTTCCAGTGGCAATCCCAGCTAAAACATTACTTTTCACCAGCAGCGGGAAGTTTCTTGAAACGTGATAGTACATTCCGTGGAGCAAATAACGCTCGAGCTCAGATCCTAATTTGTGATGCTGGTATTCCGTACGACTACGAATATCTCGGAAATGGCCCCCGGCTAGTGATTACCCCGCTGACCGATAGAATTTACGTGACGGCAACACAAGCGCTCAATTTGCAAATGGGATGTGCTCCAGCTGGCCCTGCTGGTACGGGTAAGACGGAGACGACAAAGGATTTGGCCAACGCACTGGGAAAAGTGTGCTATGTGTTCAACTGCTCACCCGAAATGGACTTTAAGAGCTTGGGAAACATTTTCAAAGGTCTTGCATCGTCGGGTTCGTGGGGCTGTTTCGACGAGTTCAACCGCCTTGTGCCAGAAGTGCTATCGGTGTGCTCTGTCCAGTTCAAGGCTGTATGCGATGCATGCAAAGCTGATGACGAGAGATTTATCCTTGAGAATGACGAGGTGATGCTGGATCCAACAGTTGGTGCATTCATTACTATGAATCCAGGCTACTTAGGACGCTCTGAGTTGCCTGAAGGTCTGAAAGCATTATTCCGCCCGATGACTGTAATGGTGCCCGATCTGGTGCTGATCTGTGAAAACATGCTAATGGCAGAAGGGTTCACCCAGGCCAAGATCTTGGCGTCAAAGTTTTATGGTTTGTATTCGTTGCTTGGACAGCTTTTGTCAAAGCAGCTGCACTACGATTGGGGCCTTCGAGCTGTGAAAAGTGTGCTATGCGTTGCTGGTGCATTTAAGCGTGCAGAACCAGACATTCCTGAAACTGATCTGCTCATGCGCGCGCTGCGAGACTTCAACATCCCTAAAATCGTTGCAGAGGATATGGTTGTCTTCTTCGGTCTTCTCGGAGATCTGTTCCCGCGTGATAGTCCGAATGTGGACGTACGGAACGATCCTCCGCGCAAGCGTGATATGGAGCTTGAATCCATGGTACAGGGAGCTTCGGAAGCAATTGGTAACACACCTCGACCAGAGTTTATGCTGAAGGTTGTGCAGTTGTCAGAATTGTTGGCAATTCGGCATTGTGTGTTCGTGATGGGGCCTCCTGCGTCTGGTAAAACAGAGACATGGAAAACGCTGAAGAAGGCTCGCGAGATCATGGGCACTCCTATGGAAGTCCAAGACCTTAACCCAAAATCGGTGAGCACGAACGAACTTTACGGATATATCGTGCTGAAGACACGCGAGTGGAAAGACGGCTTGCTTTCTCGAATTATGCGAGATCTGGGTTCTCGGCGCCGTGACAATGGTGATGAAGACAACAACCCCAAGTGGATTATACTTGACGGAGATCTTGATGCCAACTGGATCGAGTCAATGAACTCAGTCATGGACGATAACAGAATGCTTACGCTGGCCTCAAACGAGCGTATTCCATTGAAAGTTCACATGCGTATGATCTTTGAGATCCGCGATTTAGTGTACGCCACGCCGGCTACCGTGTCTCGTGCCGGTATTCTGTATATTTCAACGTCAGAGGGCTACCAGTGGCGCTGTCTGATTGACAGTTGGCTTGATCGACACTGCCAGCAGCCTGTTGATCACCGTCTAAGAAACATGATGTTTACCCCAGACACACGCTCCAAATTTCAGGTGCTTTTTGATCAGTACATCGAAACTACACTTCGGTTCTTTCGCAAGAAACTCGTCCCCGTTGTTCCTGTAGAAGAAACGACGCTCGTGACAAATTTATTGAACATGATCGATTGTCTGTTGACACCCCAAGTGTTGGAAGACTACACGGTGATGCAAAACACGTTTGTGTTCTGCTGTGTGTGGTCTTTCGGATCTATCCTCACTATGAGTGACGACGGTACGGACTACTCAGCCGAGTTTAGCAACTGGTGGAAAAACCAATGGAAAGATGTGAAGTTGGTAGCGTCGGCCAGCAACACGGTGTTTGATTTCTGGCTGGACCCGGAGACTTCGAAATTCAACT
Source organism: Phytophthora foliorum (assembly GCA_024679135.1). NCBI lineage: Eukaryota > Oomycota > Peronosporomycetes > Peronosporales > Peronosporaceae > Phytophthora > Phytophthora foliorum. Next base: position 28,458 of record JAHWLE010000058.1, read on the forward strand.
CGTGGTCCAAGAGTCCGTATTTCTACACGGAGACGTATGTATCCCCAAGCCCAATCAACCAAATCACAGTCCCCACCACCGAGACAGCTTCTATTGCATTCTGGCTCGAGAACCTTATCTCAAAGAACGTGCCGGTTATGGTGTGTGGGCCTGCAGGTACGGGCAAGACGCAGAACATCATGGGTATGCTAAAAAAGCTCAGCAAGGACGAAGCTACGGCTGCGTTCCGTTATTGTACGATCAATTTCAACTTCTACACCACGAGTGCCATCTTGCAGCAAACCATGTTTGGACAACTGGAGCGTAAAACTGGTATCAATCTTGGTCCACCCGGTAAAGCACGACTCATTTACTTCATGGATGATCTTAATCTGCCGGAGGTAGACCCATATAACACACAAAGTGCTATCTCACTGTTACGACAAGTAATGGAGTATAGGCATTGGTTCGACCGCGTGAAACTTCAGACTCAAAACATCCTGAATACGCAGATGGTCTCCGGCATGAACCCTACGGCAGGTTCATTCCTGGTTGACCCTCGACTCCAGCGCCACTTCTGTACGTTTGCTATGGGCATGCCAGAAGCACCAAGTCTAGTGACGATCTATGAAACGTTCCTGGGTGGACATCTATCAGGTTTCGTTGATGAGCTGAGTAACTCACAGTTCTCTAACGCGCTTATCAAGGCTGCATTGAGCCTGCATGCCAGCGTTGTGAGCACGTTTCGCAAAACAGCAGCCAATTTTCACTACGAGTTCAACGTGCGCCACTTGTCCAACGTATTCCAAGGGCTCATTGCATCAAAAAAGGATCGTTTTAATAGCCAGGAGAAATTCGTTTTGCTGTGGTTACACGAAAGTGAGCGCGTATACGGTGACCGACTTGTATGCAAGGCTGACATCGAAAAGTACAATCAGCTCGTACAGATGCAAGTGAAGAAGTCATTCGCATCGTGCAACACAAGCCGATACTACGCTGCCGAGAACTCCTGGCCTCTCATCTTTTGCCACTTCACAAAAGATGGCGATAGCGAATACGATCAAATTATGGGGACAAACCTGGACGATCTCAAGATGAACTTGCAAATCCAGCTGCGTGAATACAACAACAACGAGAACAATACTGCTATGCAACTGGACCTGTTCGATGATGCTGTGAAGCATGTGGCTCGAATTGTTCGTATCTTGCGTAACGAAAGCGGACACGCATTACTGGTCGGTGTGGGAGGTAGTGGTAAGCGCTCACTCGCACGCTTAGCCTCGCATATCTGCGGCTACACGGTCCGGCAGATCACAATCAGCTCAAAGTACGGCGAAAATGAATTCAAGGAAGACTTGCGCAAAATGCACATGGCAGTAGTGGAGATGCTGTCTCGTAATGAAGAAGATGGAGGTGTTGTATTCATGCTCACAGATTCGCAAATTACGAACGAAAAGTTCCTCATTTACTTGAACGATCTGCTGGCGTCAGGAGAGATTCCAGATCTGTTCGCGATGGAGGATATGGACAATATCGTCAATTTGCTGTCTCCTGTAGCTGGTACGAAAGACCGCAAGGAAGTTGTCAAGTTCTTCCAAGCAGAGATTCGTAAGCGGCTTCACTTGTGCCTATGTTTTTCGCCTGTGGGCGATGATTTCCGCAACCGTGCGCGTAAGTTCCCAGCACTGGTGAATTGCACTGTCATTGATTGGTTCCAGCCTTGGCCCAAGGAGGCTTTGCTTTCCGTCGGTCGTGAAAAACTGAAGGAGATTGGGGATCTGCTTGGGTCAGATGAGTCACGCGCGGGTATTGAGACGTTTATGCCGTTCTCATTCCAATCGGTGAATCTCTGCGCTGAGCGGTTCTTCCAGGTGGAGCGCCGCCACGTGTACACAACACCCAAGTCGTATCTAGAGTTGCTTCAGCTATACAAAAAGATTCTGCGCAAGAAAGTGGAGGAGTACGCTGCAGCTATTGATCGCTTAGAGAAAGGTCTACAAAAGCTTAAAGAGACTGGTGATACCGTGTCGAGACTTGAGGTGGAGCTCAAGGTCATTCTTGAAGCCGCGGAAGACAAGAAAGCTGTAGCGTCAGGTATTGCTGAGGCTGTCAACAAAGAGAAGGCCAATGTGGAAACTGAAAGTAAAAAGGCCGGTGACGAAGCTGCAAAGTGTGCCGTCATCCAAGCTGAGGTTACCGAGAAGCAACGTTCAACTATGGAGGATCTTGCTAAAGCTGAACCTGCTGTGGAACAAGCTATGGCAGCACTCGACTCGTTGAACAAGAAGGATTTGGGCGAGTGTAAAACAATGTCGAAGCCTCCTGCTGGTGTAGACGATGTCTTTTCAGCTACCATGGTCCTGCTGGCTGGTGTCCACCCGAACGTGCAGGTTACCAAGACTGGTAAGGTGAAGGATGTCAAATGGGACACGGTCAAGAAGCAGCTTCTAGGTAACATCCCTGAGTACATTGAATATTTGGTGGGCTTCAAGCAGGTCGTAGACGACGGCAAGGTACCTCTCACCAACTGGAAAGAGGTGCGCGTGTTCTTGGAGATGGAACACTTTAACTACGATACGATCCTCACAAAGAACAAGGCTGCTGCCGGTTTGTGTTCATGGGTCATTAACATCGTCATGTACTACGATATTGTGATCACGGTTGAACCTAAGCGACAGGCCTTGGCCGCTGCTAATCTCGAACTCGAGGCTGCAAATGCTCGTCTAACCGAAGTGACAGAGCTTGTGGCTGATCTGCAAGCAAAGCTAGACAAGCTGCTGGCCGAGGCTGCTGCGGCTGAGAAGGAAAAAGAAGACGCAATCAATGCTGTCGAGACTGGGAACCGCAAGATGAAGCTCGCAGGCACCCTGACTAATGATCTTTCAAGTGAAAACGTACGTTGGGGCATCAATGTGCTGCAACTTCAAAAGGAGAAGGATCTGCTGGTGGGCGATGTGCTGCTTGCTTCTGCCTTCATCTCATACATTGGCCCGTTCACGAAGCCTTTCCGAGATGAACTCATAAACAAGCATTGGGTGCCTTACCTGCGCACTGCAGCCGGAGGTGAAAGCATCGCCATGTCGGAAGAAGCCAACCCGCTGCTCATTCTGACAAACGATGCGCAGATCGCCGAGTGGAACACTCAGAAGCTTCCGTCAGATCGAGTGTCAACGGAGAATGGTGCTATTGTGGTGACCACGGTATCTATGGGACGAAGACCGCTTATCGTCGACCCGCAGTTGCAAGCTATTGCTTGGATTCGTGAAATGGAGGCGCACAACAATCTTATCATTGTGCGAGTTGGTCAGAAAATGTGGATTGAGCGTCTCAAAACGGCAATTGGCACGGATGGCGCTTTCCTCATCGAGAACTTGGGTGAGAAGATTGATCCGATCTTAGCTCCTGTCATTCAGCGCTCAACTTCACGTCGTGGCGCTCGGTATGAAATCCAAATCGGCGATGCTTCCGTCCCGTACAACGACAACTTCCACTTGTACCTGCACACAAAGCTGGGCAATCCGCACTATCCGCCTGAGATTCAAGCAGAATGCACAATTGTTAACTTTACTGTCACAATGCTTGGCCTTGAAGACCAGTTGCTGAACCTTGTTGTGTCCAAGGAACGCCAAGATCTGGCTATTAAACGCGAGAAGTTGATCCAGGAACAGAATAACGGCAAGATCGAGCTCAAGAAGCTAGAGGATGATATCCTGTTCTACTTGGCAAGTGCAGACGATGATATCACGAACAATCAGCCGCTTATCCAGATTCTGAGTGACACAAAGCACAAAGCCCAACGTACACAGAACAATATGGAGGCTGCTAAGAAGACACAAGAGTCTGTGAACATTACGAGTGAAAAGTACCGCAGCATCGCCGCGCGAGGATCGTTACTGTTCTTCCTGATGAACGACATCAGCAAGGTGCACTGCTACTACATCTATTCGCTTGCATCCTTCCAGCAGGTTTTCTTGTCTGGAATCTATCGCGCGCCACCAGCGAATAATCTCATTGCCAATGAGACCGATGGTGCAGGAGGAGAGGGTGAATCCGCACCTGCAGCTGATGCTGGGGCTGCAGTCGCAACGGAAGGTGGAGAAAGTGGTGAAGGAGGTGGCGGTGATGAAGACGCTGAAGAGAGTGAACCCGCCGTAGCAGATCTGACGGATGAAGAAATGAAGGAACGATGTCAAGTGCTAATGGACAGTATCACCTCTTGCGTGTACAACTACGTTCGTCGCGGTCTCTTTGAGCGCAACAAGCTCACGGTAGCAACGATGTTGTGTCTGAAGATCTTGCTGAAAGACGGTTTGTTAAGCGACTCCGAAGTCGAGTATTTCCTCATTAGCAAAGCCCACACGGACGCAGGAAATGCTGGATCAGCCTCAGAGTGGCTCCCTGCAGCTATCTGGGCCAAGTTGAAAGCCCTAGAGAGCGCCAAGGTCTTCCAAGGCCTGGGCGATGCGATCCAAAATGACCCGGACGAGTGGAGAAAGTGGTTCGCAACCGAGGATGCCGAGCGACAGAAGATTCCTGGGGACTTCATAAAGCTTACAGCTTTCCAGCGATTGATATTACTGCGCGCCATGCGGCCCGATCGTGTCACTAACGCACTGCGTACATTTATCCTTGACTCGTTGGGTGAGGAGTATGTCACTCAACCACCGTTTAATATGGAGTCTACTTACGCAGAGACGAACTCTAGCATTCCGATCTTCTTCGTGCTGTTCCCAGGGGTAGATCCAACTCCATGGGTTGAAACACTTGGCAAAGCTAATGGAGTGAGTCTCGAGAACAACAACTTCATCAATATCTCCATGGGCCAAGGTCAGGAAGCGTACGCAGGTGACGCATTGAAGCGATTGAGCACTGAGGGTGGCTGGATTATTTTGCAAAATGTGCACTTGATGCAGTCATGGTTGCCGACATTGGAGCGGCAGTTGGAAGAGGTGGCTACTGAGGGCGCTCATGAACTTTTCCGATGCTTTATCTCGGCTGAACCGCCCCCGCTGCCTGATATGTTGAACATCCCTGAGTCACTGCTTCAGAGCTGTATTAAAGTCGCCAACGAGGCCCCCTCAGATATTCAGTCGAACTTACGACGTGCTTGGGCCAACTTTGGAGAGGACAAGGTGCAGGCCTGCACGAAACCATCGGAATTCAAGGCTTGTCTTTTCTCTCTGTGCTGGTTCCACGCTATCGTGCTAGGACGGCGGCGATTTGGTCAACAAGGATGGAGTCGAGCGTACAGCTTCAATACGGGAGACCTCACCATTTGTGCCAATATTCTGCACTCGTACCTGGACAACAACGTAGCGGTTCCCTGGGATGATCTGCGCTATCTCTTTGGTGAAATCATGTATGGTGGTCACATCACGGATGCCTGGGATCGTCGTACAAACAACACGTACTTGAAAGTGCTCATCGATCCAGGACTTCTTAGCGGCATGGAGCTCGGTCCAGGTTTTAAGTCGCCGAATCCTCAGGAGTTCTCCTTCGCAGACTATGCCAACTATATCGAGAAGAACATGGTTCCTGAAGCTCCACCACTTTTCGGCCTTCACCCGAATGCTGAAATCGGTTACCTGACTACGACATGCGAGACACTATGCTACACAATTGTGACTATTGGTGGTGGTGCTGGCGGGGGTGGAGAGGAAGGAGGTGGTGGTGACAAGACGGCAGCACTACGTGCAACCATCGATGACTTGGAAACGCGCTGCCCTGAGTTCTTCAACATGATAGATGTCGTGGAGGCTGCAACGCCTCACCTGCTCGAGGAGCACGGGCCATTCGTCGTAGTGGCTCTGCAGGAGTGCAGTCGTATGAATGTGTTATTGCAGGAGATCCGCTTATCGCTTGGCGACCTAAAGAAGGGCCTCAATGGACAGCTCAATATGTCCCAGGCCATGGAGGACTTGGCTACAGCCATGACCCTAAACGAGGTGCCTGGACGCAACCCGTTCTCGCAATGTAAGTGGGAGAAGAAGGCTTGGCCGTCAACTAAGTCGCTTAGCGGTTGGTTCGCAGATATGGTGAAACGCCATGACCAGCTTGTCATGTGGGCAGGCGACACCTCAGGAGGAGGTGGAAGCTGCTTCGTTACGCCGTTCTCTATCTGGTTGCCAGGTCTCTTCAACCCCACAGCCTACACAACGGCATGTCTGCAGGTCACGTCTCGTAAGCGGTTCATGCCGCTTAACCAGATGACAGTGGAAACCCACGTGACAACGATCCAAGACCCTTCAACCGTCTCGTACTACCCAGACGATGGTGTGTTTGCGCACGGACTGATCCTCGAGGGTGCGCGCTGGAGTACGTTAGACGAGATCAATGAACGATACCCAGTTGGTGCGACGCCGCCGACGGAGTGCGGTGGTACACTGCTGGACAGCAACCCCAAGGAGCTGCTCTGGAGTATGCCTGTCATCTACGTCAAGGCTGTGACCACGTCACCAACCTGGGAGCCTTCCTCCGTCGGCTACCTGCGCCACGACCCGAACGTCTACGAGTGCCCAGTTTACCTCACCCGTTTCCGCGGCCACACGTACATCTTCTTGGCGACACTCCCGACCGACTGCGGCAGCTCCAAGTGGGTCTTACGTGGCGTTGCGCTCATCTTTCAGGACGACAACTAGCCAGCCTGCTGTCAATTCACTCTTGTATGTACGTGCCAACAACCGTTAGCAACTAGAAGAGGAAAAACCTGCATGTAACAAAAACACTGAGCAAACCTGGCCTCACCGTCCAAAGCTCAAGTTCATTTCTTCTTCTGCTGCGCCAGCATCCGCTCCAAGAAGCTGCCGTCGTTCGGGATCTCCGGCACGCCGCCGGGAGTCTCGAGCACCTGCTCCTTCTTGTGTGCACTAGTCTCCTCCTCCTTCTGCTCCTCCTCATCCAGCGCCTTGGCCTTGGCTCGCTCCTTGCGTCGTCGCCGCTTCTCTGCGCGTTTCTGCATCTTGGCCTCGAACTCCTCGGCGTTGCGCTTGCGCTTGGTCTCGAACTCGTGCTGCGCCTTGCTGTCCTTGTAGCGCTGCTCCATAAGCGCCACGCGCTCCATCTCCCTATCAAACATCCGCATCAGAATGGAACATATGCAGTATTGTCTGCATCTTTTTATTACCGTCTTCTAGAGGCGCGGTACGTGTGGAATTCGCCGCTGCCGGCGCCCGCAGTGCTGCCGGACACGTTGTCCACGCGGTTGATCAGCAGCTTGGCGTCATGGACGCCGCTAACCGCAGCAGAAGGTGCCGGAGCAGCAGCTGCGACCGACTCGTCTCGCACGGCGGCGCCCTTGGCGTCCTGGTCGCTGAACGTCTGCACCGTCGTGTAGCGGCCCATCGATGCTTGATTGTCCGCGATAATGCGGAAGAGTCGAGTACCGTAGCCTACGACATTAGTACGTATCTTACGACACGATAAATTACGTATTTGCCACGTTTTATTTCCGCTTTGCGAGCGGGTGGCAGTGAATCGCATTCTGGGGCCAGCAGCAAGCACAAGCGAATCGCGGCAGGAAGCATGAGCAAAATTGCGCAGGCGTCCAAGGTGGCGTGGCACGTGGTGGACGCCAAGGGGCAGGTGCTCGGGCGCCTGGCGTCGCAGCTGGCGCCCATCCTTCGCGGCAAGCACAAGCCCACGTACGCGCCCAACGTGGACTGCGGCGACTTCATCGTGGTCATCAACGCCAAGGACATCGTGCTCACGGGCAACAAGTGGAACAATAAGTTATATCGCTGGCACACGGGCCACCCGGGCGGCCTCAAGCAGCGCACGGCCAAGGAGATGTTCGAGCGCAAACCCGAGGACGTGCTGCGCAAGGCCGTGTTCGGGATGCTGCCCAAGAACCGCATGCGCGCGCTGCAGGACAAGAAGCTCAAGATCTTCATGGGCGACGAGCACGACTTTGTGAAGGAGGTGGGCGAGAACCCGGTCATCCTGTAGACAGCCAGACGATATAGAGAGAGGGAAGCACAGGGAGGGCAGGAGACGACGGAGGGCTCAATACACGGCTGATGCTTTGTTGCAACGGCCTCTTTGTTTGCTTAGGTGGGGTCTTATACTACTCCGTCGGCTGCATCGGTCTCTTGCTGTTGCAGTAGCTCTTGCTCTTCTTGTTGGCGCTGTACTTCGCGAGCTTCGACTTCTTGGCAGAGGAGGTCGTCCCGCGTGCTCATGGCAGTGAGCAGAGCCTCGATGTCGACAAACGCCGACTGCTTCATTGTGAACCCTGCAGCGATCTGTCAGAAAGCAAAATTTACGGGTTAGCCTACGGCGTGAACTCATGGGAGGATAAGTGGTGATTTAACCTCTGCGATGATATGTGCAGGGCATCGACTCCAGGCAGCAGGAAGCGCGTCGGGGAGAGATGTTAAAGCTTCCATCGTCTCGATCAAAGTGCACAGAGGAAGAAGCCCCGAGTCATCGATGGTCGAAGATGCCAATGCCTCCCGAAGCAAAGCGCACTGACGAGGATTGAGAAGCAGGGCGTGCGTTTCTTCAACAATGGGCGGAGCATCGGGCAGAGTTCGCGGTAACAAGCGCCCGGCACCATCAACTCGCACCGTGGTATCTTCACTCAACTGCACAGTTGTCGGAAAGCGTTGAGTGAATTCGGGCTACAACAGATTAAGTCGAACAAAATGGTTAGGCCGCGTCAAGAATGCAACGCAAAAGAGGCACCTACGCTGATATCAATAAAGGATTGCAGAGCAACTTCAGCCTCAATGGAGCCACGGATGTGTTCGACCAAAGAAGCTATCGCCACTTGCTCTCGATCCTTTCGATCCTCGAGAACGTCGCGCAAAGTGATCTCAACAGAACGCATCGACCGCGTGATTTCATCGCTCGACTTCTCTGTAGCTTCTTGAAGAAACCGTACCCGCTGTTGCATGAGGTCGTGCTCATACTTAATCCCGTTCAACAGGTTGATTTTACAGAAGTCACCAGCATGACTATTGACGCCACCGCTTTCAGTCGCAGCGGTATAAAATGGAGCGATTGCGTCCATCCACGAACCGCACCGTTGGAGAATGTGACCGTACTCAGCTAACAGCTCTTTCATGGTCAGCGACTCAGCCAAAGCGTCGTCGCTAGAAGTAGCTGTGCTGGCTGGGGGAACTACAGCGGGCACGGACGGCTTCGCCTTTCCTTTTTGGGTAGCTTTCCCTGCTGCTATAGGGGCAGATGGAGCTTCTGGTGGAGTATTGTCTGTAGGGTCACGATAAATACTACAAGCCAACTCCAAGCGAGATTGATGCACCTGCCAGGTTTCCACTATGTTGGCCATCTGAGAGCGATCGCTGCTGGCAGCGTGGTGACCATCAACAAGAAGTTGAACAGAGATTCGGAAGCGATCACATTCGGCCTGAAGTGCCATTTGGTAAATAACAGCTACTCGCTGGCATATATCTTCCGTCCACCCGTCACCAACCATGCGATTGAGCTCCCCGTCGTTTTCGGCAACTTTGGCCTCAACGAGAGCACCAAGTTCATCCTGCAGCATATCTGCCCGAGCATGTAGTTCTAGCTTTGTTAGGTCGTCAAAGCGCATCTCATCAACCACCTCATTGAATAGATTTTGGAACAGGTTTACAATCTCTTGCTTCTGGTCGGGTCGCCGTACAAACTCGCAGAATTCACTCGTCATTAGCTGTGCACGCTCGGTCACACGGTGCCGTTGATCTCGTAGCAAAGCAAAACTTGTCTTCATCGTAGAAATGTACTCTATCTCCATGTCATTCCACAGGGCTGCCAGTGCATGGGCCATTGTTGGTACTAGCTCACCCGAGTTTTTGCTTCTTGGTACAGGACGGCGTGGTCGTTCTTCTTCCACCCAGTCTTTTATACCGGTCATTACCCCGTTTAGTTGACGCTGGGCCTCTTCCAGCTTCTGCCGCAGCTCCAAAAGCTCCTCTTTCTTCGCTTTTGCTTCTTCGGCTTCCGCCACGGATGCCTCAGCGTTGGTCACAACTTGTTTTGCCTCATCGATTTCCATTTCAAAGGCATCGATGCGTTTGTGCCTCTCCTCTTCACTTTCCATGAGTGTTTGTTCACCTGCTTCTTGGTGCTGTTGTTTCGACTCCGCCTCTTCTTGTTTCTCCTTTTGAAATTCGTTCACGATTACTTTAATAGCTTCATGAACCTCGCTTGCAGTCATTCCGATTCTAGCTGGTTCGTGAAGCGTGTGAAACTTGGTGTACCAAGACTTATGACTATGCGAGAAGTTATCACTTGCCAGGCAGTGCAGCGAGAGAAGATCACTTGAGAACGCGCTTGGGTTAACATGTTGCAGACGATGTCTCACAATTGAATCATCAGGTGGTGGATTAAATACTAAGTGATGTTCGTCTCCTGTTGCACGGTCTTCGACTCTACCCAAGCATCGATCGAGAACAATGTCAACAGGACAATCGATATGAAACACCAAGTCCACACCAGATTTGCCGTGAAGGAAGGTTGGTGGTAAGACCGGCTTATTGCGACCAGGGGCGATGGCAGATTCAAAGTCATACGGGGAAGCTACCAACGTCGGGTCCACATACCCAGTTAGTTGCTCCTCCAAGTATTGATCATGCTTCTTTGTCGCAGGTAGATCATAAATTACCCATCCAGACTTGTTATCACTTTCTGGTGCGAGCGCTTGAGCCTCGATTTCACGGATCGATTCGATCACCAGATGGCTGTATAGCTCTGGAGGAATTTCTTTTCCATTTGCTAGGAGAGCTTCTACTTGTTGGCCAATTTCACTTGACTTTTGGACGGTCTGATGGACCAGCTCGTTAACTGAGAGAACCACGAGGTTGTGCGTCTCGCCGAGAAGCTTTGCTTGGGTTTCCTTTCCAGCAAACGGAGGGCCAAAAATGAGAATGCGTAGCTGTTGATGGGTATTTGTTGTACCAAGGACAGGACTTAGCTCATTATCCGCATTTTCAAGATCGCCTTCGTCTAAGCTTGCATTTCCCTGTGTTGCTGAGCGAGCAATCCATCGCAAAGACTTTACTTCTTCTCCAAGCACGAAGCAGTCTTGAATGATATCTGTGGCCCCAAGAAATAGCCCCCCACCAGGTATCGCTGATAAGACATGTTGTTGATCCGAACTTGTGTGAAATGGTCGAAAGCTTGATAAATATTGCTCCAACTCGTGGCTAGCCAATAAGTCAGCGTGGCCTGAGCCTTCAGAGGCTGACAACGAGGGCGCATTCGCGGGGTTGCAGCCATTTGAAAACTGAACCTTGTACTCATTCCACGTTTCTGAGGTTAGGAACACGGTTGGGCCTCTAGAGTGCAAGGTGTCTTCCCTCTTCCCCGCAATAAATAGCACAAACTCCACCATGTCTTTCATTATTGCAGCTGAAATTTGTTCGCTGAGAAAACGGTCAGCGGCTTCAACGGATACTTGCACGTCGTTTCGCTGGATCACCTGCATCTCACTGTCATCTTCAAATTGAAGAAGCAAGTTGTGATAGCAGCTTGTATCCCGGTCGACCGCCGCAACGGAATCCAATTCTTGCTGGTTCACATATTCTTGGTTTCGCATGGCCCTGTTTTCGCGAGCTACATCTTTGTAGACGAGAATGCGGCTCATCTCGCCCTGTACATCTTTATCACTATTTGTGTCGCGCACCACAACATCCTCCAGAACGCTTGTTACCCGCGCCGTTCCTATCCGAGAGTGAGTGTAAACGCATTCTTGAATGAATCGCTTCCGTCTGCGAGATAAATTCTCCTTGCGCTTCTCACGCTGATGCCTTTGCTGCTTTATGATGCCAGAGGCACTTTCCATTTCCATAACATTAGCGTGGTAAAGCTCCCTTTCGTTCATGGACGACCCCGCCAAATTTGAGGTCGAGTACTTCTTCTTGTCAGAAGCTGCTCCAAGCGCTGTTGTGAGCGAACGGAGCCCATAGCCAACTGATTTGCGTGAAAAAATCTTGCCACCCGTGACCGCGGGCTTTGATCCTCCTCGACCCTGTTAGAGAACCAGGTTTTGTTATCCCATAAAGGCATATTGATAAAGCACACGTCTCCATCACGTACATCAAAATCGTCCAGATCACATCGCACTTTTCGACGGAGACTGAACGTAAGGTTTTCCTTACATCATGCGGACACCAATTGAACACATAGTCAGCCTCCCCTGCACGTTAGCAACAAACAGTAGGTGACATACCTCGGCTTCTTCGCGTTTTTGCATTAGCTGCTGAAAAAAAGCCACCCGCCGCTGCTCTCGTGCATCCTTCTTTTGCAGCGCCAGCCTCCAAGCCGGGGAGTCTGTCTCTTCAAGTGCTTCTTTGATATAACTGCTACGGATAAAAGCGCGATGCAATCGCTCCGCTTTGGTGGCCTCCAGTTGCGTTCTCTGCTCTGCCATCCTACCCAGGTACGTCTGTCTCTCCGTAGCCTCCTCTGCGATTCGGTCCCTACAGCAACCCGATTAATCATCAACGTCACACAAACAAAGCGCAGCTAGACGAATATCTACACCCACTTTTCCTGTTGCAGTGAAGCAATTGACCGCACGTGGCGCCTGACAGAGTGTTCGAACAGCCGATGGTTCTCTACATCGTACGCCGGCTTGGCCAGCTTCACTGGTCTATTGTGCAAAGGAATAATAGCCGTCCGCTCCAGCGACTTTGTGGAGACCCCAGGTGCTCTCCCCACCCGCGTGGCAGCAATCTGTCATTGCACAGCGTCAACCACAAGCAATTTATGAGCTCACTAGCATAACTCTTCCGTCCTCGACGGCTTCAGCAACCTTGATCTGGTACAGCAGGTTGGCTGCGGCGCCCTTCTTCTCGTTCATGATGGTGGCGGCTGCATTGGCATCAAACTTGATGTTGAGGTTGCGCAGCGACGGCTCCAGCAGGCAGAAGTTGAGGATCTTGGCGTCAGCGCTGGAGCTGCGCATGAAGTCCGCGAAGTTGTGCTGGTGGTTGAGGCGGTGCAGGATCTCGCCGAGCAGGTAGCCGCTGGCGAAGTCCACCTCCACGTCCGTCACGTGCGTCGACAGCTCCAGCTCATGGTTGAGCCAGCGCAGCAGCAGGTCCGCCATGCTGCTACTGCAACTGCAGACGCGGATTCCGTGACCCTTCGGCATCCATCGATGTGGTGCACATAGTTAGCACACAAGTCACACGCCAAGTTTTGGCTGATTACGCATGTTGAAGTAGCTGCAGGATGATGGGCATAAAACGGGTACGTTGAGATTGAAAATCGTACTTAGTCGCACCGACAAAGCTCAAGATTGCTGCTCGACTTTGCTGCTCGGTGTGCGGTTGGTGTCACCGTCGGTGGGCCCTTCTTGCATTGCCAACGCGCGAGCAAACACGTTGCGCGCCAGTGTGACACCCTCGACCGCGATTTCGGCGCGTGCCGACACTCATTTTGCGGCTGAATACATCACCTGCCATCCAACGGCCCGTTGTACGCAACCGGTAGACTTGCAGCCAGCGGCTCTCGCATTGCGAGAGCCGATGATATGCGAGTCGCATATCATCCTGCGTGGGAGGCGCTGGCAGTGCCAGTGGCACTGTGCAGTGACTGCTCGGTACATGTACGACGAACTCTCTGACAACGGTGCTGACAACGGCGCTTCCCCAACTTGCTGTAATGTCAAAAGCAAATCCAGCGCCACTCCGGTCAGAGCAGTTTACAGCCAGTGTGCTACGCTGCCCAGCTTTTCAACCCTATTCACCCGGACAACCTTCACCTTGCGCTGGCATCTGCCGCGCCAGCACTTCCAACAGCAAACGCACGAGAATAGCCTGCTGCCGACCTGCAGATAGCAGGCAGCGGCACCATCGCAAGTGCCGACGAAGATAGTGCCTGTAGTATAGCAAGCAAGCTTGCCGAAACGAAGATCGAATCATAGAAGCCGATTTTCGAACTTCCATAGCAAGGTGGACTCCTCATCATCTCTCCAAAACATGGTGCGATGAGAGTTCATCTCACCGCATCAAGGCAAAGTATTCCACCGTGTTTTGTGAATAAGCGCATTAAGCATTTGCCCTCCGAAAAGCGATCCACACGTGTTTATGAACCCTGCGAAGCCAGCCGCCACCAAGCTTGCGTCGCAGAATCACTTTCACGCTGTCCACCAAGAAGCGAGGAAGGAAGCACCATCGCGTCTCTGTCTGTCTCCGGTCGCAGACTTCCACCGCCCATATCGCAATTTGCTACATGACCCGGAGCTCTTTAGCCGGAACCAGAGACTAAATCACAGACAGACATGGCCACGGTCGAGAGGCGAGACGACCGTCTGTCCAAGAAGATGCCGTCCTACGCCGGCCGCCTATCCGAGGAGGACGACCCCAGTCTATCCGCCGAGGACGAGGAGGTGGACGAGACGTTCCTGGCGCTGCAGAAGCTGCTCAAGGCGCTCAATCGCACGAGCCGCAGCAGTGTCGGCAGCAACGGCAGCTTCTTGGGCGGCAACAACAGCAACAACCAGGTGGCGCCCGTCAACGACAGCGCCAACCAGCAGCGCATGTCGCGCGAGGAGATGCTGGAGAGCCGCCGACAGGAGCGCGACCGCTTCCGTCGCTCGCTCTTCGCTAAGAACAGCAACGCTAACAACACGCACACACGCCGTCGCCGCACGTGCCCGGCCTACTACTGCTCTGAAGAGGAAGAGGAGGAGGAGGCCCCCTTGCCGTCCGTGGAGAGCACCATCTCGAACAGGTTCATGAACGGTTCCTTCTCGAACCTCAACGTGCACGTAATCAGGCGCGACCGGTGGTCCACGGAGGACCGCGTGATTGAGCGGCTGCCCATCGTGCTGCTGCCCAAGAGCGGCAAGGTGTCCATCCCCACAGACAATGAGAAGATCAAGGTCGTACACACGGACGAGTTCATTGACCTGCGCGAGAAGCTGGTCCAGAGCCTGCCGCCCGGAGCGGCCACCATACATTACCTTACGCCGCCGCGCTCCACGTGGTACATGCAGATGCACGACTTTGAGGAGCTCAAGTGCTGAACGGAGTCGGCACGCCATGGATTATCGATTACAAGAAAAAGAGTCGTTCACGGAGTGCAGTGGAAAGAGATTTGGGATTTACTGCATCAAGCTCATGCGGCAGAAGACAGAGAAGCGAAGGAGAAGCTTCCCGACGCCACCCCTGCAAAAGACGCGCTCGTGCCTTCATTAGAAAGGATAATGTATTCTTATTTATCATGTGCAGTCCGCACATTGCGGAAGGCAGCGGTGTAGTCGGCGGCGATGGCCTACCTGCCATTGTACGTATCAGTCAATATATACACACGATGGGGAACATGATCAATCGCTGGTTTTCGATGCAATTCATGAACTACATCGCTGCCACAAAGAATGATTGTTGCCGACCCAGCAGCGCTTGCTGGCAATCTACAGCAACAGTGTCTATAGCTCTTCGTCGATGTGCGTCATCGCGGCGCGGTACTTCTCGTACGTCACGAAGAAGACGACGCACCAAGGTGCCTTGCGCATCCAGTTGGGGATGAAACCCTTGTAGAAGGCACCAGCACCTCCCTCTTGGAAGGTCTTCCGCACGCAGTCCATCATACCCTTGTAGTGAAGGCCCTTGCCACTCGGGTCCGTCGGCTGGCTCATAAGGCGTGTCTTCACCACGTCGATCCTGAAGTGAAAAGGTCAATGCACCCTGTCAACACCGCCTCAATCAAACCACGCCAAATGCAGCGCTGTATACGTACGGGTTGGAGGCGGCTGCACCGGCGAAACCTGCCACGCAGCTGGCACCGGTATGTGCCAATACGCCCTCTTTGAGCAGCCCTGACGAGATCAACAACTCCTTGGTGTGATCATACGTGCCCAGCTCGGCTGCATTCACGATGAACCCGCGCTGGATGTTCGGCGGCATGCCACGGAGGAACCCACGAAACCCTTCTCGCTGGTAGATCATGCTAAAGGCATCACCGACACCACGGTAGAGCTTGCCTGAGCGGTCCGCCTGCATCCGCACCTTGATGACGTCCACACTGCATACGCCGAGAGAAAACGGCATCAGTCAATCTCTATCGATCACTACAGCACAACAGATGAGACGTACGGGTTGGCGATGCTGATGCCGATCGCGCCGGCGCAACCTCCAGCCAGGAACTTGTTGACGAAGGGCACTTCGCCGTTCTTTCCTTGCGCCGCGTTGGCACCGAAGAAGTTGCGCAGCGGTTCGTAGAGCACCATACAGATGCTCGTGTACGAAACCTGACGCAGCAGCGCGGGCGTGGCTCCGTTCCAGAGCGCGCCGGGGCCCTCTTGCTTGATCATCGTCTGCGCTGCATGGAGCATACCGTTGTAGTGCACCACCGGTTTGCCCACCGACGTTGTGGCGGGGCCAGAGCGCTGCGCCTGCAGTCGCACCTTTGTGATGTCAATGGGCAGCGTCAGCAGCTCTGCAGTGGCCGACGCCGCGCCACCCGCGAGGAAACGCGTCCACTGCGGCTCGATCACCGGCTTCACCTGGAGCGGGGCCTCTTCCTGGACGCCAGTTTGAGTCGCCATCGTCTTGAATACTAGTATGGGGTAGTTTCGTCTGAGGTGCCGCTGCTATTAGCTCGACTGCGAATCCGAGTATGGGACGACGTCAGCGAGGGGGGGGGGTGCGGTGGCTGGAGAGGAGGGACGCATCAGGATCTGCTATTCAAGGCGGTGGCTTCGACTCGACTGTTTCTGCCCGCTGCAGCGCTGCACCGTCGGAGCGCAAGGCGAGAGCAGCGAAATCGGCTTGGCTTTGTTGGCCAGCGGGCCGGACAGAAGTCCTCCGTGCAGCCGCATATGCTGCGAAAATTCGAGTCACACATCGCGCCGCGAGATTCGACCACATCTAGGATAGCATGGCCGCAGCCTCCTCCTCTGACGCATCATTCATCACCATGGACGAGGACGGCGTCGAGGTCGCATCGACAGCCAAAGCTACCCATACCAGCCCACACGAAGACGGCAGCTCTTCAGTCTCCACTTGGTTGAAGTCTGCAGAGATGGCAACGGAGCACCAGCTTGTGGACCACCAGGAAGCGTTCTTGTACCTGGCCGAAACCAATGCTAGAGTAGGTTTGCTGCCGACAGCGGAGCAAGCTGAACAATGTCACTGGTCGGCGTGGTTTGTCGAGTCGAGCATGGCAAGCGACTGCAACACGCCCGCTTTGGCGCCTGATGGTCTCCCTTCGGCCTCCTCCTTGCAGGGACTCAAGCCGAAACACAAGAAGGACTGCCGGCATAATCCCAACAGTGAGTCAGGCTGGATTTTGAGAGCTAAATCAAAAAGCAAGTCCCTGTCACAGATGCAGCCGTGTGACTCAATTGCTCTGCGAATCCTGCATGTAGCTACTTCCTGACAAGCCGGGTAACCAGCATCAAATGGACCATGCAGCGAAGACATGGTCCTAAGGGCGTGGTTGCGCGTAGGCGTTAGTCGGCCGTTGCAATGAGACTTCTCGCGCGTGAAAATTCGCTTTGTAATATCTACGAAAACATTGTTTTATTTCGTTAATGCGAGAATACGTAAACTACACACAGCAACGACATATAATTTGTAAAGGATTCAAAATCGTAATGATTATACAGCTGGTATGATTCGTTGAAACCAAACCACGTTTAATTGCTTAAACAAAGAGACAGCTGAGCCCTCCGGCAGTCTCACACTTATCCCTCCGCTCGCACCTCTGACATGCGCGTGCAAGCGTCTCTCCTCGCGCTCCCCGCGGCCGCCTCCTGGGCCTCCG
>JAHWLE010000059.1:0-46142 GCA_024679135.1 Phytophthora foliorum
CTGGGAAACGATGCAGCTCGCTATGAAATCGGCATTTCGTGCTACTATAGAACGAGGAGACATTAAGATGGTGGGGCTGCTTGTGAACAAGTGTGCCGGTTTAAGCGGAGAAGAATTGCAGCTAGCTGTGAGGAATCGACAGCCCCTAATCGTGAAGCTGCTGCTGGAGTCGTGGGATGCTGGACAGACGACGAACCTTGCTTTATTTGCGGAAGCCGCGGCGCACACTGCTGTGTCCTGCGGGGATATGGAGTCAGCGACGTTGCTGGTCAAGAAATGCAGTGAAGTCAGTGCGGGTCGTGTGCTAAGGAGTGCCGCCCAGAAAAATAAATTGGATGATCGAATTATTTGCTGAAAGAAGTGCCAGAGTCTACAAGGTCGACTCACTAGTGCGATCGGCGTACGGTGCTCGAGTCGAAATAATGGGGATTCTCGCCAGGCACAGCGATCAGGTTACGCTAAGGCAGGTACTTATGAGGCTTCCTTCATTGGTGGATGTTAAGGTGATCAAGGTGTTTTCAGAGGAATGTGGATCCGATGACTACGAGCCGATCTTCACGAATGCTGCCGCAAATGGTCGCATCGATCTGGTTCAGGAATTATTGCAGAAGATGGATGCGTCCAGTATCCGATTGGCGCAATTGAAAGCAGAGTCCAATGGTCACGACGACGTTGTGAAAGTGTTGGTCGGTATTCATTGTTAACGAAGCAGCCATGACAACCAAAAGTTAGTGTATCGGCTATGACTTTGCTTACTAAGGTTCGCGCATGATTCGATATTGCTACTAGCAATTTTACTTTGATGGATTTGGCTGTTGGCAAGAATCGTTTAATGGAGCGAACGTGTGCGTTACGAAATACCATGCTGGCGGTGCTGGTGTACGAATTAATTTCCGAACCTCGTTCAATCCGGGTATTCAAAACCTAGTTTTGAGACTGGCAAAGATTAGCCTCTAATCGAGCTGGCATCTCGCGATTGACTATAATACAAACGTGTCTAAATGATGAGTGGTAGGTGTTATTTTTTTCAACACGAAGAACAATAACTTCAACGATACTCCCAGATTCACATAGTATGACGCCACCACCGCCCACACTTCCTCCGTTGCTCCTAATCGTCTCCCGTGCGCGCTACCTCCCGAGCTCACCGCTACTTCTCACATTCCACAACAGATCATCGATCTCATTCTCCCCGCCACCATCGACGCAGCCGTGTACAACGACCTACCGTGGGGGAAGCAATACACTACATGCAGATGCGAATATTTGCTGAGAGACTACATGCAGTACAAGATTGAATCCCTCGTTCAAGCGGCAAATGCTGGTGAAATGAAAATAGTCGAGACTCGTGTAGTGACCAGCTTACACTGGAAAGGGCACTTAAACAACTACGGATATCTGGAAATACCGAGGTGATCAAGATGTTTATGAGTAAGTGTGGTGGACCTGACGACTATGGACGCATCTTCATCGATACAACTACAAAAAGCCATGCCAAATGGGTTGAGGAATTGTTGCCTAAGATGGGTGTAGCTAGCATTCGTTTGGCGCTTATGACTGCAGCTTCGAATTGTAATAATGAGGTGGTAAAGGGTTTGCTGGAAAAGAGTGATTCGATGTCAATCGATGGTGCTCTTGACACAGCACCAGCCGAGTGTCATCGAGTTGCTTCAAGGCCGATGCGAAAGATGCAAGCACGTACGCTAAATATGCTGGGTACATAGCTGCAGTACAGTTCCTGCGCAGCAAGAACCACGACTAAACTGAAATCGTCAATCAGAGAAAAAAGCAAGGGGAATGAGTGTTTAGTTCTAGCTTTGGCCTTGTTCTCGCAGCAAGTACGGCTGTGAGCGAGCGAAACACTTCTGTCGGTTTAGTTATGAAAAAAAATAAATCACTGCTAAGGCGATGAACGAAAGAGATGTTGAGTGTTTGCATTTGTACTTTTCGAAAGGCGGCTGGTTGACGAAAAGGTGTTTGGGTTAGACCGTTTCGGATGCCACACGATGAAAGTAAATGTTTGGTGACTTCAAATCCGTAGTAGCAATCACCAGCGTATTGTAACGAATCGACGGGACGCATATCTCCAAGACGATCAAGAAACTCAAACGGTGCGCCATTTGTCCGCGCGTGCTGTCAGATTTCGGGTGGATATACAATACAGGTGTTCGTTCCATCGGGAAGCAATATGACTGGCCTCTAGCACCGATCACCACCAGGTATAAGTCGTGAATGACGTACAGGTACTTTCTGCTGGTCCTGAGCTGTATTACAGTCTCAGTGCCATTGTCCACCCACGCCCATATCCAGAAAACCCAGTGTTGTTTGTGTGAACAATTGCCGCATCAAGTTGAAAATCCCAGATCATGCGACTTCTTGACATCTCCATTAGTAGCAGCTACATGTATAAAACATCGAGTGGACAACTCCGCAGTCTTCCAATCAGCGCACCACTGTAGGCAGTTCAATGTACTTCGAAGTACACGTCAGTGGGAATCGTGGTTCATCGTTCCTCCACGTCATACCATCCGGGACTAATCCGCAATGAGGATCACTCCATGGGTTCTTGAAGTTTCTCGGAGCTCCCCGTAATCTGATCAAAGTTCGTCTTCCCGTAATCAGACATGTCGAAGTTCGAATGCAGGAGCTCACTTAGCATTTCGCCACGAGGTGAACCGTAGCTCGTTCCCGACACAATGGAATCTCCACCCCCGTTACTATTTGTCAAGTTTGCGCTTCCACCAGAACTCCAGCCTCTTGACCATATTCACCAGCTCGTGAGTGACTTCCTCATCCCCGCCACAATAGATGGCGCTGTTTACAACGAGCTCCCTTACGTAATGAAAGTCTACGGTGCTCTTCGTCCTGTGACTGCCGGAGCAATGGATGGTGCAGCAGCCAGAGGACGACTCGACATCATGCAGAAACTTCAGACCAATCGAACGGAAGGGTGCACAAGCCAGGCCTTCATCGGAGCTGCCGCTAATGCTCATCTAGAGGTGCTATGGTGGCTCAACGAATTTTACGCGAGACTGTCCAGACCGGCGGAGATGGTCACTGCTGCAGCTGAAAATGGTCACAGTCGAGTAGTGGAGTTTCTGTGGAGAGGATTGGGCAGTGAACAACTGGAACCAGCTCTTGTAGCAGCGGCATCAAAAGGCCATGTCGATGTGGTGAAACTGCTTCTTCCGAAATTTGAAGACCCAAGGACAGCGTTTCTTGAAGCTGCGCGGAACAACCACGCTCAAGTTCTACAGGAGATGACCAAACAAGACACAATGAGGCAGCTTTCAGACGTAAGATTGCCCCTGGTTTCATAGAAGATGTTGCGCCAATGTCGATCCCAGCATTTGTGTAACAAAACTTATATTACAATGCCTGACTCCACTTGTATGCAAAAAACCAAGTTACTGCACGTTTCATGGCTTTCAGCTCGACGCGCTACTACTGGTGAGGGACGAGTCGAAGTACACAATCCGCTTGCTGGGCCCCATCGCGTCTTCTCTGGCGGCTTCCAGTGGACTAGTGCTTCGGACGTTCTGAAGACAGACACCACAGAATGAAACCTTGCGCATCTCGAGCTGGTGATCTGCACCGACAAACGCCAGCTTGCGCTGCAATCTGCAAGAACGACAAAGATACCCCGCACACAGCTTGCATGTAGTATCTCTACTCTTGCCGTAATCGCCGATGCGAAGCTTAGACATTGGCTTCGTGCACGTGATGCAGATCTTGGGTCGATTTGGTGCACCTAGCTCTTTGGACATCGCGTAGCGCTTTTCCAGCATTTTGGTCATTTTCTTGTTGTTACTGCAGTTGGTGTACTTGAGCATGGTCAGGTAGCCGGACGCGATGGTAGGCATCACGAGCGCCTTGATCATATCACCGGCCGGATCAACAAAACCAGATCCATACACTTCGATCCTATCAGGGTCAACCTGACGGGCGATGCAGCAAACGGTGATGTTGGCTCGAACGCGTCCAGGTAGCTCCTTTGTCTCTGGGAAGTTGACCGAGTGGAAGGTCATGACACCGACGCGTTCGCCGCTGGACAGGGTAACATGCTTCGTGCACTCAAGAAAGACATAGTCGCGATTCTTGATGAGTGATGTCGAGGCAAACGGGAGATCGAGCTCCATCCACTTGATATTCATCGACTTGAACGGTTCCTCGACTGTAGGGTCATCAAGAGATGCCAGTACTGCTCCACCACTCATGTCCTCGACGTAGGTGGCCTTTATTCGCATCGCCTCGATCGTTGGGTTGACTGCTCCATACATGAAGTCGTCTACGGTGCCCCAGCAAGTGCCAGAGACCAAAATTTCAGGGGGATCGACCTTCCCACCTTCTCCCGACGATCGGGACAGAGGGTCCCGATCGAGGTACACACGGGTGTCGTCTTTGGTCTTGATAAGCTTCCACTTCGTTTGGTCAACTTGACGCTGGCCGTTCGAGATGAACTCTTCGTATTTTTCAATGTTCTGATCGATAAAATTGTGGCCGAAGTCCCGAAGGGTGTCCTTCTCGACACTCGAAAGATTGAGCTCATCGAAGGGGTTGACGACAAAGCGATCCTTGCCCATTGTTCGGATGGGTGGAAATGTCACTGAAGTCGAGGTGCGAGGTTGGCCTTCCTCCCGAGCTGGTAAACTGGAGAATGAAGTGTGGTGTTCGTGAAACAATGTGAGTGACGCACTCACTATGATGTGGGCTGACAGAGTAAGATCATAGAAAACGAGGTCGGTATAGGCATTTGCTTCGACTCTGATCCGGTAAAGTAACATTGAAGGTCGATAAGACGTTCAAACAATAACAGACGGAAGTGCTGGGTGAGCGGCTTCGTTTCCGCTATGTCCGATAAGACTTGGAGTAAGATTTTGCAGCTGGGAGTACAAGTAACGTTGGTTGAGTTGGCACCGCAGGTGAATTTTCAGTTCAGGACCTGATCATTCACCAGCAGACTAACTGTTCCCATATAGCCAAGAAACCCGTCAGCGGGCCGTTACATGCACCTCAAACGGCTACATGTACTCTCGTTACGATACTCAATACTGCAGCGTGTCACTATCATCAAATAATTGTTAGTCGTTGCGTGATATTGATGCGTGTGAAGGCCCTGCACGGAGTAAACCTCATTGCTGTGAAGACGAAGTACATGAATTCTGCCATGCGTATTCACCAACCTTGTCTCTTCGAGATTAATTACGGACAAAGCACCAGAAGCTCGGGCAAGATGGGCCGCCTCCGCTCCTAATGACCTCCCTCTCGCTGCCCTCGAAGCTCCAAGCCCTCCCGCACATCCCTCAGCGCGTGGGTGGCCACCTCATCTCCGCGACCATCGACGCCTCCGTATACAAGGACCCCCCCAGTGCGTACTCCAAGTGTACGAAGCTTTCCGTCCCTACACTGTGGGGGGCCATGGACGGCGCTGTTGCCAGAGGGCGCCTGGATATCGTCCATAGACTTTACCATTCACGAGAGGAGGACCGCTCAAGAGCTGTGGAGCCGCATCGAACGGCCGCATACAACTACTGGACTCCAGTAACTAGAGTGGCTTTATCATTTCTACCCGAGCCTTCGTGACGCAATGAACGAGATCATTCCTGCCGCTGCACACGACCATCTTCACACTGCGAGGTTTTTAATGATAAACGCGAACTGGAGTCGCGATGCGTTGGGGCCAGTAGTGGAGGTTGCTTCGTCCAGTTTTTTTGTACGGTTCGAGTTTTGACTCGTACGACGCCTTGGTCGCAGCAGCAGCAAATGGCCATGTGTCCTACCTGTTTGACACGATATCTGCCGTTTCAAAAAAACATCGAATCGACGCAATCCAGTTTCTGCTTGAGCGAGCGGACAAAGGAGCTAACTTTGCATTTGAAAACAAATGTTGATGCAGATCTTCTGAAGCTGATAATGAAGAGATGCAACCTTGATGAAGACACGTTGACGTTTATTTTTCAGAAGGCTGCTAAGCTCGATCGCTGCGCAATTGTTGCAGTCATTCTGGAAAATGGAGAACTGCGTGCAGCAATTTACCTTGCACAGATAGTACGGATTTGTTTCCAGCTGTCGCAAGACTGTACTGGTTTAAGTTAGATTTGGTGGTCTTGCGCGAAACATTGCATGCAAGTTTGCGAGATTGCAGAGGTAAATGAACGGTTCAGAATATTGCAGCGGCGTACTACAGGCACGTTTCTATTGTCCATTCTTCAAAGTTAACATGCCTTCGGAACCCAAGTCCAACAATCAGTCCACAAAGCAGAATCTATGGCTCACGGCAGGATGACCGACAAACAGCGCCACAGCATGGATTATCTAGTCGGCAGGAAGCTCGGCAACATGGCTGCTCTGGTCGACTGGGCAACACAGACTTTCGCCCTACCGATGCCTCCCTCTCAAATCATATTTCTTCGTAAGAAGCCTGATTTCGCCATATACTTTGCTACTGGTAGTGTAATTGGAATAATTCAGTGCATTTGGCTCTTGATGAAACTCTGTGCGAATCTTGTAACCTCGCAGTCTTTATTGGTCCCACCTTTGCCGGGGAATTGCCGCGAGCAGTGGGAAGTGGCCGAACGACTGCTCCTTGTTTGTGAGGAGAAACAACTGAAGGAAGCTAGAATGGAATAATCCATCAGCATTATGTTGACCAGAGCAGCAGCTAACGTTACCGGTAATGTGACAATTGCGCAACTGATTCTCAGCAAAGTTAATGGTTTAAGTATTGATGATGCATTAGACGCCGCAGTTGAGTATGAAGGTCGCGATTTCATTGATTTACTACGAAGCCGGTGTGACTCAGTCGTCTGCTTTTGGTTGCCAGATGCTAGCGTCATGAGGAAGAATCCAGCAGTACGTTCACCATATTAATAACATTCATGGGTTTCTGTTCAGGTTGGCAGTAACATAGTCGCCAGCACAAAATAATACTATAGTACTCTTGCTGCTAGTGTAGTTATAGTACTAGTATTACTACTTTGCGGAAATTCCATTCAACTGTTATTAATACTGTGGTAACCAGTAGTCCGATAGTACTGTTGAGCTTCCCTGGATGCACTCATAGCTTAAAAGACACAAACGGACACCTTGCGCTGTTGAAGATCAGGGCTGATAAAGACTTACCTGTAGCTTGCGTAGAATTACAGAGATGGCCTGTGCACAGTTTACAGACTTTTGTGCGTACCCATGCGACCTTTCGATAGTCGCCACGGAGCTTGGTGCAACATACCAATTCTCGTAACCACTCTTAAGTTGCCACAACGAAAAAATGCAAGTCTCGACAATGGCGTCGCCACCTGCGCTGCTGGCCGTATGGTGCTCGCTCCCTGGGCCTCTCCAGGCGCTGCCACACGTCCCCAACCTCGTCTCGTCGTTCCTGCTGGCCCCCACCATCGACAGCGCCGTGTACAACCGTCTGCAGCGCGTCACCCGCGCCTACGAGGCCTCTCGCCCCTTCACAGTGGCCGCAATGGACGGCGCGGCAGCCCGAGGACGTCTGGATATTGTCCAATGGCTGCATACCAATAGACCCGAAGGCTGCTCCAGCGCCGCCTTCATTGGGGCTGCAACTAACCACCACCTCTACACACTGGAGTGGTTGTATGACTTCTACCCTCAAAGTGCCAACCCGTCAGAGGAAATTGTGGTAGCTGCAGGACATGGCCACGTCCCCGTGGTCGAGTTTTTAGTATCGAAATTAAGGAGGCAGCTGGTGGAGCCTGCGCTGGAAGCTGCCGCTGGGAACGGGCACATTGCAGTGCTGCAAGCTCTGCTGCGACGTCCGTATCGTTTGCGGAAGGCGCTCCTTGCAGCGGCCGGGAACGGACAGACAGAGGTGGTGCGATTTTTACTAGCAAAGGGGTGTAATGATCGATACGGTCATGTTAATCCGGCGCTGATGGAAGCGGCGCATGGAGGGTATTGTGACGTGGTCGAGTTACTGCTGGAGTTGAGTGATGACTATACGATTAGTGACGCGTTGAGTGCTGCGGCGGAGGATGGATGCACGAGTGTGGTGGCGCTGATTTTAGAGAGATGTGAACTTGGTAAAGTATCGGTGGCTCGTGCGTTGGAGAAAGCAGCGGCGAGAGATCACGGTAGCGTGGTGAGGATGCTGCTGGAGAATTTTACTCGAGATTCGACTATAGGATCTGGTGACTCTGGTGGAGAGGGATTATCGCGTCTCCGCTCAGTAAATTCCATTATTGAACTCTCGTTCATTTCTGCTGTCGAACACGGTCGGATTAATATTGTGAAACTGCTGGTTGATGTGATCTCACGGCCCATCGGAGATGTACTGCTATCTGCTGCATCTAACAATCAGCTGGCAATAATGGAGTTTCTTTTGGATTTCTGGGAAGAGAGACAGTTGAAAGGGGCTTCTTTCAATGAAGGCGTTACCTCTGCAATCGAAGCAGTAGCGTCAAATGGGCTCATCGAGATGGCCGAAATGCTCGTTACCAAATGTGCTACCATGAACACAGGAGTTGCTCTGAGTATGGCAGTGAAAAATAATCATATCGAGATGCTGAAAATACTTGTGAAGAAGAGTAATACCGCTTCTGTTGGCGATGCTGTGATGACAGCAGCAGTAACTGATCGGATGGGAATGCTGGAGATTTTGCTTGACAACAACGATACAGACGTGATCGAGCAGGCCGTGATGAATGTTGCATCGATTGGTAGAGACAAGATGTCAGCGTTGTTGCTAGGAAAGTGCAATCGTCGAGCGTATAGCCGAATTTTTGAAAACGCTGCAGGACATGGACTTGTCGGATTGGTACAGTTGCTGCTTGATAAGATGAGCCCGCAGAGTATCCGTTGTGGATTAATTTCTGCCGCAATGAGTGGGCATACCGAGGTGGCGAGCGTATTGATGGCTGGATGTGATTCGTGTGGTATCACGTGTGCATTTGAAATGGCAGTTTTGAAGGGCCATCTAGGCGTCGTCGAACTGCTGCGTTATCGATGTGATGCAGCCAGCCTCCAATTTGCTATTTTGACGGGAGATCCAGACGTGGTACATTTGTTGCGAAACAAGCGAGCACGGTTGGAGTAAGCCTAGAAGAAGTACAAAACAAAGCGTCGAAGCCGACGGATATCATTACCAGCGCGAGATACATACGAGACACCATCTCTCTCTTTCCCCGTGTCAGGCATCAGAGCGTACGATTTGTGGATTCGATCCCAAAGTCCTACAACCATATTCGTGATACGCTGCGGGCCCGTATGCTTGAAAGATGAACTGATCCGCATTTTATTCGAGATTGAATGACCGCTAATCGCTTGGTTTCGCCGTTTCGGTGTGGAAACACCGAATTGATTGTTGGATGCGCACAAACCTTCCATAACCATAGCGAGGTGCATCTATGGGTAAGCTTAGTTATCCGCCAAACGAACAACACAGAACTTTCAAGCAGTTTCCCCTCTGACGATAAATTTGCACTTAAACTCTGCCGCCTACTGTAGTTGCAATGCGCAGTCGCTCAAATATAAATCAATACTTTCACATCATACATCAGCATGCGCTGTTTGTCATTGATACACACTCGAAGGAGAAGCAGCAGTGTTTGCTCCTGATTGGTACCATCGCTTTCACGAACCACTTGAACTACATGTAGATCCGGTATGGGGGAGTTGATCGTCAGCGGGGGCGCGGAATTGTGTGGAGCACGAGCAGATATCAGATTTTGAGCAAAATCTCCACCCAACCGAGACCACCGAGGAGCAAGCAATGCAATTGCCTTCTGAGACCTGTTGGTTTTCTGCGGCCTCTCTTTTCAGCAAATAATTTCAGTTTTTCAATTACGTGTTGAAGTACAACTTGATTTGCTGGATCGGCATTTGTCATGGAAACCACCAATTTCCACGAATGATCGCTTGTCCTGCTTGGAATCACGCCGTCCTTCAAATTTTCACGAACGGTGCCGCTGTCCAACACATCAAAAGGAGGTTCACTCGTAAGAGCCTCAATTATACACATCGCAAATGAGTTCACGTCCGACGCAAAGGTAGCCGGGCTTGTCACGCACTCTGGTGCCCACCAACGCGAATCACCTGAGTGTGCGTCGCTTGACGATAGAGCCGAATACACTCGCATCGATCTGAGACCAAAGTCTGACAGCTTTGCATGGCCGTCTGCATCCACAGTTCAGCTTCAGGTTACCATGGACAATATTCTTCTTGTGAATGTAGTCCAAACCGACGACTGCTTGGTACAACAGCCTCCACATGCGTTGCTTGTTGGCTTCCGACGACGTGAGAAATGAGCCCAGAGTACAATTGCCCGCGGCTTCATATACAATGAATGGCGGCGAGCTCACATGTGATGCACCAACCATTTTCACGACATTTCCATGTTCAGTCTGAAATAGCGTGTCCATCTCGAGTGCGAACTTGCGCATTGCCCGTCCGTCCATCACCATATCACCAACAAAACATCTCTTTACCACCACATTCGTTCCATCCCCCAGAAACTCCACAATGCACAGACCCAAAAGACCCACTTCCGAAAGGTTTTACTTCATTCTTGGAAGTATTGCACTTGGTAAGTCGGAAGAAACCACGACGGCAGCTTGGAGTCCATTACCATCGAAGCGGAACCAATAATTTTCAGCGTCAATTGCATGTGTCCATAGTTTTTCCTCATCATGTTGTTGCTCCAACTCAAATTTCAACGTTAATAGGAAAGCTTCAGTTTGCGCTCGTTGTCTCTGCAGATCAGAAAGTACCAACTATTTATTTCCAAGAGTTGAAGTAATCAATTCTTCGTGCACACGGCAGTCCAGTTCCCACTCGTTTCTCCAATTTTCCGTCGTGCCGTCAAAAAGATCCACGACGTTTTCATTTAGCTGCAGTAACTCGTTCAAAATACTGCGACGCTTGACCACTCGATACTCTGATTCTTTCCCTTGATGACGACGTCAACAATGTTGAAAAGTGGTCGCCACAGCGCAGAATTTTACGAGCAAATCGGTTGGCGGAAGTTCAATGGACTCAAATTGGCTGGAAAGTTGCACGAGCCGGTGCTGCAGCCGTTCGCGGCATAACGAGGTCGTCGTGGACAGCACGTTCGGGATGGGTCCTTCTTCTGGGACCGCCAGATCCAGCAACGGGTTCATGGTAAACTCGTTTCTAGAGAAAAGGATTCACCAACTACAAGCCTGAACCTGATTTTGATGAAAATGTTGCATTACTACTTCAGTTTGAAATAGTAGTTTGTTCCAATATTTGCGAACATACATTGGAATAGGTGCAGTTGCTGGCCATGTTAATCGCAGCGTATAACGCTCCAACAAGCATACTAGGTCGAGTTTGAGTGAATCCGCAATGCTTGGATTGAATTTCCGTTTTCAAATTTAGACTTCTATCAACGAACACAGCCCTGAAGGTAAATGTTTGATGAATGGGCCAACACGGCCCGCCGCGGAAGCTCCATTTCAATGTACGTTAACTGTAAGTATTCGAAACTCGATATTACTACATGCGCAGAAGTAAAAAAAACTACTTATCTGTAGGTTGAATCACAACTCAAATTTGGCTCAGTTGAAATCAACTACATACTTGAAGTATTAGAATTATGGTTGAGAAGTCTGCTGAATTTAGCGATGCAGATATGGTTCAACTGCTTGCGAACAAATTTGGTGCACTCGACGCTGGCCGGCGTTGAATATTGCACGCCACAATAGTAAACATTCTTGTCAAGAAGAGCAAGCCAGGTCCACTGCTACAATCTGTAACCGCATCGGAATGGCGAGGACGCAGATTGAACACAGTGATTAAGCCGAAATCGATCAAGCTTTGGTGAAGGTTGCACTTTTGAGATCACGGAGATTCTTCTTGAGAAATGTAATCCCGGTGCGTGCAAACGGATGTCTCAGAGTGCTGCGTCTACTAACAACGTAGAAGTAACTCATCTGTTCGTCGATTTCGTGGACCGGCGTAACGTTGCGATCCATGTTTGTGAGAGGTGTTTGCCAAAGTTGCAACGCTGTGGCGGCGCTGGCGCATTTGAAATGCTGGTCGCAAACAGCCAAGTCAACTGGAGTTGGCGACACTAGTAAGGCAGTATTATTATACACGGAATTGTTTCTGAATGCAGGTTTCTCGCTGGCAACCTTTTAAGCTTGCACGACTGCAACGGTAAAACACTCGATACAGTGAACTCTAAAATGTTGCCGAAAAGCACGCTGCTATAGTCGCCGTCAGTGGAACTCTCCGTCTCCACAGCTGCCAAAGCTAGAGAAAGGAATCATCGAAATACTATTCAAACTGATTCCCAAGTTCAGAGCAAAGAGCTGCTTACGTTCTTACGATGAAACGAACCGCAAATCAATGCAGATTCTGATCCCACCAACGCAAGGCAAAGTGCCTTGCTTTGGCACAATGGCACGCGCTTCCGTTGGCCACAAAATATGTTGAGTCACAGACAATCGCGCTTCTATGGGGTCCACAACGACAATTTCCTCTTCGCTACGACTAGTGGTTGCTAGTGCATCAACAATATTGTAAGGATAGTGGCGAATTCGTTGGGAGCTCAAGATGGAGGCAATCGGTCAGTTTCCAGGACAAAGTGGCGCGTACGACAAGTGGAACAGGACACCTCCGGTTTATATGGACAATCAGCAACGTCGGCGGCAGGAGGAACCACAATGGGGACTGCAGAATTCTGAACGAGAAGCTCAAAGCCACGGATCTCATAACACATTGATTGGCAGAGATTCTGCAGACTACACGACGTCTCCACCTCTGGCGAGCTACTCGGCGCTGCTAAAGAACGGCAGTGAACTTGAGTTGAGACCGAGCTTCGGCTCACCTCCGAAGGACTGCACTAATTTATACCAGACCGAGTTGGTCTCCAGTGGCCAGCCAGACGCAGATACCACGTATCAACAAGAGCTGCAGGTTGCAATGGATCTTGCCAATTTCAGCCTGGACCAGTATAGCAAGCATCCTGCAGTCGATATACCAAACATGACACCAGATAAACTGGCACCTCAACTTGGCATCAACATTAGGCCAGCAGTGACTCCAAAGCAAACAGAACCACAGTGCCAGACCATCTGGAGTAGCGACGATGATATGGTCGCTATCAGCGATGAGCCCGAGTTCAAACGGTACGTTTTCCTCTCACAGTAGCCTGCAAGGTTTGATTGTACTTGCTTTCCAGAAAACTTACTTTTTGCTGCTGCGCTTCACTTTCCTGGCCATTTCAGAAGATGCTCAACAAAAGGTGTCACGCCTTATGATGATGATCGAGGCTTTCGAAAGAAGTCTCGCGAGAAAATGCGACGACATGAAGTGAACGGCAAGGTAAACAGATTCGCACGTTATGGTGGCGTATTTGATGAACTGACAGTGTGCTTCTCACAGTTTGAACTGCTCGTGGACCTCCTAGGATTTCCCAATCGCGCTCGCAAAAAAGTCATCTTGCACGAAGCTGTGACTACAATCAAGAATTTGAGACGAGAGTGCAACGAGCTCTGTCGAGACCGAGAGCGTCTACAGTACGAGGTTAACTGGCTGCGCACCTACAGTGCAGACCAGCGCCAGCCTTAAACGGCGTGTGTTGAAGCAGCAAACCAGTAAAATTCACCTGAAAAGATGTTCGCATAGCTGATTGAGCAGTGAAGAAGGCGGGAATGCCACTTCTATCCGAGATAAAAGCAATTGAGAGAATTATGTAAGTAGCGTAGAAATTTACGATAGAAATGATAATTGATTCATAGACCCTAGATATATTGTACTTCGAAGTATGCAGTGGAGAACCTCACTTGTCCGCCTGTATCTGCCTTGGGAGAGCAGCAACGAACGATCACTACGATTTAGTCGAACGTCTCAATATTTAGCGCTTACTACATGTACTGCCCCCTCCCCCCTCCGACAGAGTTTGCTTGGAACATTGGGTTTATACACAAACAAACAACTGGTTGTATTAATACGCAATCTGAAGGAAAATCGATCGAAAAAATGCTGCGGAAATCGGTAAGACGAAGCAGTAGAATTTTTTCTTACTAAGCTGTGGTAAGTAAGCACCTTTTGGACTGCACTGTATTCTGGTCATAGCTGCAATAAATGTTGGTCTCGACTTGGCAAAACTACTTGCCGACAAATTCGCCATGTTTGATGTTGCCATGCTGGCATATCAAGTTGTTTATCGAGCAAAGCAACTCACCCTCCGAATTGAATGCTTTACCGCATCCTACAATCGAGTTGACGAAGTCGGACTTCTGCTTACACACTCCAATGAAGACGTGATAAACCACCACGGTCACTGAGAAGTACACACAAATCTTGAACCATGTTACTAAAACCAATGTTGTGCAAGCTGTTGGTCAGAGGAATCAACGTGGGCTAATCACGCTGCTGCAAGAGGCAATACAATGTGGTGAACTTGTTTTGCAGCAAGCGGGCCTGAAATGATGCAGAGGTCTGTAGCTGAAGTGCTGAATGGATATGATGCGACGTGTGAGCAGATTGAAGACCGGTTTCAGCGAGCATCCAGCAGGTTAGTTTATCGAGTTTTGCACATGCCGGTTCTTCCTACTACAATTTTGCTGGTGCTTCAGCCGAAATGTCTTTCGACGACATCAGTACATGGACTGGTAGTCCATGTCAGCAAGTACGGTCGAGGACATGGGAGTTTGGAGTATCACGTGCATCTTGACGCCAACAGTGGTCCCAGAAGACATTGAGGGATTAGCGATGCGTTTGCAGCCAAAAAGCCAAATGCATGGATGAGCTCCAATGCGTTATCTACTTCGCCTGCAACCAAGCAAGGCATGTTGCAACTTGTAGTGCGCTGGAATCCAGCAACAACATAGCACGTAGCAAACATCAAGCCACACAGATACAAGCTAGTCAGGTTCATCTTTGTTACCATTTATAAAGAGTTTGCGAGATGGTATACACTACAGGAAACTCCGGAGCCTACACGGACACGACAGTTGGTGTGCGGCTTGCAGACAAGGTGGTCGAAATGGTGGCACGTAGCCTTCCGGAGTCCGTTCGAAGATCAAGATGATGTACTAGTTCTTCTGGCACGTGCTTTTCGTTGCGGATTCGAGCACACACTTGAGGTCCGACGAGTTGCAGGTCACTGCCCACGGACCATCGGGGGCCTTGCCGCCGCAAATTTCACCCAGGGCCGGACTCTTCTTCCTGCAATAGCCATTGTGCTTGTCCTCCATCTGGCAGAAGAGGCCTTCGCCGCACTTGGCAGCTCTGGACGGCGACTCGCACACAGCTCCCTGAACTGCCAGTTCGGTCAGGATGTGGACACGCAGGTGGACGGTGGCATCGACGGCCGAGACCGTTAGGCCCACCAGGGCAGCGACGAAGAGTGAAAGCTTCATGTTGTTGTGGCGATTTTGCTTCTTGGCACTCGAGGGCAGATTCGGGAATGAATGGAAACGAGTTGGGACTCGGGAGCGGCGGCAAGCAGCCTTAAGATCCCATGTCAATGGTCACTTCGCCCCTTTGGCCAAGATCGCACTTCACCAAGGATCGTGCTTCGGACAAAAGATTTCTCCTGTAACCACTAAGGATACGTACAAGTACACACATGGCGAGTAGCAACCTCTACGCGTGCACAACTTCTGCTGCAAGTTGAAGTTGTATGCTACTTTAGTCATGCATGCCTGTCACGCAGATACCAAAATGTTACAGGGCAGGAATTCCCATTCGCTTGGATCACACGACACAGTTTGTTGTACGTCAATGGTCGTAGGCATCAGGAGGTCGTTCACAAGCTTACAAACGTGCGACAGTGCTTGGATCTCGGATGGCAGCACCATGGAGACTATCATAAGCGAAGGTGGAGGGGGGTCCATTTCGGTTCGAGTCGCGATTTTCGGGAATGAAGTTCGTGTTGCTAGTTTCACGTTAGGCAGACAAAACAGCTGAGGGGCATGAAGATCCACGGAAACTGCGAAGAGCTTCACTCGCTACGACGGCTCAACCGTGAATTATGCAAGGGCTTTCGCGAAGCGAGGTCGTTCCCGACGCAGAAAATGGGCTATGGACCACAAACGGACCCAGGCTAGACATACTGCGAAGCAGTTCCGTGACCCCCACTCAATAAGCTCTGGCGATGCCACGGGAATCGCTTCGGTCCATCAACAGTTTTACCGTCTCAGTCTTACTGAACAGCATACCGCAGGGTATCTGCGACCGCCTATTTTACACGATTTTCAAGATCCTTCATGTTCCCTTTGCCATAGTTTGACATGCTTTACTGCGGTCAACATCACAACCTCAACCTAACACCTCTGCTTGAATGCGATCATTCCTTACCGCGCTACCCAAAGCGGCATCGTTAATCCAATCCAGGACTGTGCCACATCAGCTTGGCCCTCTCGAACAGTAGCCACTTCTAGCTGCACTTTTTCCCTTGGTTTAACGGCGCTTCGAGGTACCGACCTGTGGGTGGCAATCATTATTCTGCGTTACCAGTCTCACGTAGCAATGGGTTGTCGGCTAGTGACGCTCCAGGATGACTTGGAGACGACAGCAAAACAGAAATCCGAGCCTATGCACATGACGGAGAGACCGTCGAGTGAAGAGGAACATTCACGGATCGAACGAGACGAACCGGAGCCAAAAGACGCTTTTCATGATCCCGTGGAGCTGGTCGACAGGGCTGATGGCCCCCCGACTGTCACGAGTCAGTTGAGCGATATTGTGGACCTGTGTGAAGAGATGGAGGAGCAGGACGTCCAAGACAAAGCAGAAGCGGTGCTGGAGCGGATCCTCCGCGCGCAGTTCCAGGTGGAGAAGCTACGAGACGCAGCTCCAGTGGAAACTGTGACGCGTCTGAGCGACGTTTATGCTCGGTTCCAGACGTTCGTGGGGGAGTATGCGAGTCAACTGGAGACTGCAAAAGTTGCTGCTGCATGGTCTGCTTTGCGGGGGTTCGACGACGAACTCAACTCGGTGGAGGATCAGCTGAACTCGTATTGACTCTGGATCGAAGATGGTGTCTGAAGGCAAGAAGGAGGACGTGAGCGTGTATGAAATTACTCTATGTTGTTCAATGAAGCAAGGGTGTAGCTTTATTACGACGTGATATGCTTCGCTTCTACGCTCTAGACGCACGCATTGACGGTGTGGTCAACGGTTGGCTCCAAGGTGGGCTCTGAGGTAGCCGATCCAGCACTTGTCGAGGTGCTGGCGGATCCCGGGGCCACGTACGGCAAGAGCGTGATCGGCTCGTCGCCAGAGCATAAAGAGAACGTCGATGTGGCCGTCGCATTGGCGCAGTCAATCTGCGTCGTGGGGCCTTCGCTGCCAATGTCCGAGGGTTTCTCGTAGCACGTGCGGATGACCGAAAGCTGGTTCTCACCGTCCACAGCCGAGCAGAACACCATCACATGGTGGTCGTAGAGCGCCTCGATCTCAGCCAGAGTGGTCTGCGGCGTGTCGAGCGCAGCCCACGCGTTGACCTGCTGGGTCGCCGCACTCTGACGGTCCGCAGTGTTCATGGTCGCCTCGAAATACGTGACGGCGGCCGCCTCAAGGTCGGCACCCTGGGCGGCGTAGCAGAGTCCGTGCTTCTGGAACTCGTGGTCGTAGATCTCGCACAGCGTGTCGTGGGTCGACTCCTGCGTGGCGTCAATCCACTTGTCGCCCATCTGAGTCAGCAACGCCGCCTGGTTCTCCGCGAACTTGTCTGCTTCGTACGGGTCATTTGCCACCGTGTCGCTCGGGTTGCAGCAGCTCACGTAGCCGTCGTCGTAGTTGGGCCACAGGCCGTGGATCGTGAGCTCACTCACGGCACGCTCGGGCACACAGGCCGTGCCGTTCGGGTACGGGTTCACGTTCTGGTGCGAGATAGTGCCGTCCACGCCCACTAGCAGGTCACGGCAGAACTGCGGCACGAAGAGCTGCTCCAGGACGAGGTAGTCAAAGTCGCCGGGCACCTTCTGCTTGGCCAGACACGTCGGGTCCTTGGTCAGGCACGTGGCGCTCGGGGCCGAGCAGATATCCACGCATTCGCCCGAAGACGCAGAGCCGTTGAGCCAGCCGCCAGCGTAGTCAGTGGCGAGCGTTTGCGCAGAAAGCGCCGACGAGACAGCGAGGAGCAGAGCAGCCGAGTACATGCTTGGTGGGTACCAGAAGCCGGTGGGAATCTGCAGTAGACGAATCTGAGCAAATTGGGGTGTGAGACCGAAAAACACCTTTGAATGTCGGTATGAATGTGACGTGTCGGATATAGGATTGTCGTCTACATGTCGGTCTCACGCCAACCATTGCTTCGTGGTCATCGCGACTGGCGTTAACCCTGTCCTCGAGTGACATGTTCGGCAACTCGTTGAAGTGCGTAGCGGAGCCCGTGTGAACCTGTACCAATGAATAAATTGGTTATAGATACATAGTTGTCAGGTACTAACACTGTTCAGTCAACCTGAGTAATATTATAATCAAGTCGGAAGGTGTCGGCACGGTTTGCACATCTGTTGTTCGATCGTCGACGAAGGATTCCCTGCAACGCCACGACGTCAGGCACTTGCTTTTAGGCATCCTTTGTGCCCAAGTCAGACGTACCATTGTTCACACCACGTGAGGGTTGTCATGTAAAAGTTGGTTGTACGAAAGTTTGCGCTCCCTGATCCGTGACAACTGATTCGCCAATGAACTGGTCTGGCAGCTTTACATGTACAAGTATCGACTTTCACCTCAGTATGATCGAATTGTTGGTGTACGGTAGTCGATCGATTGCATCCGACAGCGTGCAACTGCGAATGAGCACAGCGCTGTGACGAGGCTCCATTGCTCATCGCGGAGCTCACCTGGCTGGGATACGAATTGTCTGTAGGATATCTCGACGATGGACGCCCCACGGAGCGCTGGCTTGCTGCTGCTTCGAGGATGTATGTACATATCAAGAGTCATCCTTTTTAAAAGAAATGAGTTCAATCGCATGTCACGATTTACCTCAAGCTCAGCTACGATATTTACTACCAGCCCCCACACTACTTCTGTTAGGCTACGCAAAAATCTGTTGCAAAGACGCTCGAGACGAGTATCAGAAACAAGTTCGCTGCTCCGCAATCCAAGCACAGCAATGTCAGCTGAATTCCTCGGATGCCACTTGTTGGCGTGATTTTCTACTGGAAACCTTGAGCTAGATACGAACTGACATCTCGTGACACTGCCAATCATGGAATCGAAAAACAACGAAACGAGTAGCAACTCTGGTAGTGAGGACAATAGATTGCAATCTTCGTATTTTCGATTGTCGAGATTGCAATGATTAATTGTTTGAGCGCTGAGGTCTACAATCAATATGCAATCTATATTTCCATAGCTCTGTAGGGAACTCACACAATAGTCCGTTAGCTTTGCCACCCCGTTTGAGTAAACCAAAATATTGTTGCACATCCGATTCCCGTGAATGCTTTTGTTTTCGTGAAGAAATCGGACCCCAACGGCTGCCCTTAGCCTTATATTTGCCACATCAATGACCATCCATGCTCGTTTTCTTTGGCAATGCACTCTGCAGAGCTGCCATTTGCAGCTTCCTCGGATGCGAAGAAGCATGGGCGCGGAAGAAGGCAGGCTCCATAGTACGTAACAACTTTTAAATGACGTGTCATGCACCAAATTTTATCTTCTTGCAGGGATGCACGCATATCCCCAGATTACTTCACGTACGTGTACTTGATGACAACGTGCACGCCACTCCGATTCCCATGGATTTGTCCGGTAGGATCCCGAACTAAACGGAAGTGAGTCTCATTGAACCTCGTGCTCAGGGATGGAGCTATCCGAAATCTCCTGGATTGTTACATTCGAATTTTGTGGCACCATTAGCCGCTGCATCGAGGACCTCTCGAGATTTGGCACAGCTCTTCGACTTATTCTGTCTGACTTCGTTTCCCAGCAAAGGTTAGGCATGTCGTTGAGAGTCTGCATTGGGCAAAGTCGCTCGACGTTTGCTTCCCATGTAGAAACTAAACTTTCTTCGACGTCCCGGATCATATCATTCCAGCTATCTTCCCAGCTCACTTCCTCTAGCACAAATATTACTCTGCACCGAGTTGATTTCGATGAGTGTGCGAGCACTCAGAACTTATACAAGTCATAACGCGTTCAATAGTGGCTCGATCTACGTGCTGGTCCAAAGACGCACGACACCGCTACGTGATACGGGCTTGGATACGAAAGAGAAACTTCATCCAGTCGATTTCGTGTTCTTAGCTTGCGCTCCACCACAATTTCACATCTATATGAAGACACTTTTCGACGAGATCTTCTAGCTGACGGGCTTGATTTAAGTAACGAAAAATCGGCGTCAAACTGATCCTCTGACCCCGTGTTGTGATTCTTAAGAGCTCTGAGCCTCGCCAAAAGCGACACTTTATCGGTAGTTCCAGCGTTCAGATTCACCAAATCAAATTGCGTTGCTGGTCCGCTCATAAGCCTTCACACTGGCCCTGAAAAGTGAACAATTCCCGACGAAGGAGCGGTCGTATCTCGAGAAGCTGGTTGATATACGCATCTAGCTCCCGTCTTCGCTGCTCTAGAACACTTCGATACATAGAGACGCTTCACCGGAGCGCAAACCGGTCATGCAACATCCACATCTCTGAGTAGCGCTAGTTGATAACCCACCGACCGCAATTGCACTTCAATCGCGTAGTGTTCCACCCCTGTCCGTCTTGCCAACGCCGACACCTTCTGGCTGCCAATTGTCCGGGGCGACGTCGTAACCGCATCAAAAACAGTGTCAAGAAAACCAGCTCGAAAGGCGGTGTAGCAAAGTTACGGCTGTACCTCTTCTGCTACTAGCTCCTGATGCCAACTGATGCTGTCTTTGGGACATCGTCGTAAAGGTGCCCCCACGCTCGTCTTCAGCACCCACATTTCATGCAAAGGTTTCGAACCTTTCAGCAAGGTTCTGTGCCTCTTCTGGAGCGCGGGAGGCCCAAGTGGAGATGTCATTTCGGATTTGGTCGGATCCTGAGGTGGCTGAGAATGACGATATTGGAGACCG
Organism: Phytophthora foliorum; assembly: GCA_024679135.1. Lineage (NCBI taxonomy): Eukaryota > Oomycota > Peronosporomycetes > Peronosporales > Peronosporaceae > Phytophthora > Phytophthora foliorum. Next base: position 20,996 of record JAHWLE010000059.1, read on the forward strand.
TGCAAGTCGGCGACGTGGAAGAAATCGAGCGCGAACTCAAGAGCGGGGCTGATGCCAACGAAGCGGACGACAAAGGCTACACCCCATTGATGTGGGCAGTCGAGAACGACCGCAAGGACATCGTCAAGCTACTGCTCGAGAACGACGCCACGCTGGACTTGTCGAACCGCAGCGATCGGGACGTATTCGACTTGGCTAAAAGCAACGACGAGATGCTTGAGATCATCCAAACCCACCAATACGAACAGCAAACTGCAATGATGAAGGCTCTCCCGGCACTGTGCACCACCATGGCCGAAGTGCAGCACATGAGCGAGCACCTTCTCGAGCGGCTGGAAGAATGCATAGATGACATACTCGCGTCTCCTAGAATCTCATTATTCGAGATTGTGCGCAGCTTTCATACTTTGGTGCTGCAACACTCCAACAAGTTGACACTTGAACGCCTTGTGAGCACTCGAACGGTAGTTGGGTGTCTACGGCAGCTACATGCAGACGTCGACGCGCTCATTGATCAAGGAACTGCAAAGCACCACTCTCCTCTGCAAAAACGCGAGTGGCAACAGCAATGGGAGCGGGACGAGTCGAGTGTCTACAAGAACCTGGTGGAAACCCTCGAAACGAATGCTGATGTGGTCCAACACGAGTTCGGCAGCGTATCGCGACAAGAGGAGACCCTCAAGCTACTGAAGTACGAGTCTGAGGAGCACGAACGTCACTACAGCCCCAATCTGAAGCGCGTTTTGGAGGCTGCGCAGATCAAGCTCATCCGTTTGTCTAATCTCAATGTGCCGGAAGTGCCCAACTGGTTCCTTCCAGAGTACGAAGTCCAGCGACATTCTACGCCATTCGCTCAAGGATCCTTTGGTCATGTGTATCACGGCACGTGGCTAGAATCGCAGGTCGTCGTCAAGTGTGTGGACCCGAAGTCTGAGGAAGACAAGCGCACGTTTCGGCGCGAGGCCAGGATCTGGCAGAAGGCACGTCATAAGCACATCGTGAATTTCTTCGGAGCTTGCGATCAAGGCAACCCCTGGTTTTTCGTGTGCGAGGAGGCTGCCAATGGTAATCTCAAGAATTATCTGTATCGTCAACGGCAACAAGGGCGGTCGCTGGCGTGGCGCAAACTTTACGAAGGTGCACTGGGCCTACATTTTCTGCATCAGCGCCACATCATTCACAGTGACCTGAAGTGCAACCAGATTTTGGTGAGCGCGGAAGGTGTTGCAATGCTGACAGACTTTGGGCTGAGCTTTATGTCGGCGGATTCTCGACCGACAGTGCCTCCCGGTGGAGCTGTTCGGTGGAAGGCACCCGAATGTCTGAAAAATGCCGATCAAGTGCCTACTCCCCAGTCAGATGTGTATTCGTTCGGCATGTGTGTGGTAGAGGCCGTGACCGGAGAGTATCCGTGGGGACAACAATGTCCAGATCCTGCCGTGGTCTTTCAAGTCAAGAGAGGACTGTTTCTTCCGCGACCAAGGGCTTTTGAGAATGACGAGCACTGGCAATTTGTGCAAGCCCTGTGTGCTGCAGAGCCATTAGAGCGTCTCCGGTTGTCCGACGCAATTCGTCTTCTAAAAAGGTTCGCAGACGATGAACGCATGCAAGAACGACTTAACAACGTTACCGGAACCGAATTGTGACCATCAAACGCACTGGTGATTTTATTCGTAATACGTGAGCATACATGATTCTGTGATACTAGACACCTTTCGAAGCGCGTATCGTTTGTTGGTTATGGGATAAAAGCACAGAAAGCGGCCACTTCCAAGGACGATTACGAAACACAGACCTGTATCCCACTAATGCCATCGGAAAAATAGGCAACACCACCGTTCTATCCAACGGCTTTCGTTGGTTGCTGAATCGCTGCTAGGCGATACACTGTAGCTTTTCATCAGCGCTTATATACTTCGAAATATAAGATATTGAAGTGCTTCGATGCGGCCTTAGAAGATCCCAACACTCCAAGATCGCCATGCCGGCAAACATTGCGCGCGCGCGCTTCCCGCCGTCGTACCCTACGCAATCCCAAGCGGCTGTCGACCTTCGGGTTCGCCGCTCCAGCTCGAGCAGCTCAGACAGCAGCTCAGATTGCGGTAGACTGTTGCGGACAAACTCAACAGGAGCCCAAATTTCAACATGAAGAAAATCAAAGGGGCAACCGCGAAGACCAGATTTAAAAATCTGCTGGCTAAACATCGAGCGTGGGAGGCTGAGTCCGCGAAGAAGTCGGGCCCGATGAGCCGGAAACCCCTTTATTCAAGTCATGATCGAGATCGCGACTCGCGTGAACGACCACAAAGCTGGCATTACAGACGGCGGAAACTAAACACGCGGAGAAACGTGCAAAAGAACAGTCTGGTGAAGTAGTACGACAAGCCGCTGTAGACCGAATCAAACTTTGAACGCGTCGCTCCAGGTCTGACGAAGATGCTGTCGAAACGAAGGGAGGAGAAACATCGACCATCGAGCTGCGTCAACCCAAACGCGCGACAAGACCTTCTAGCTGGGTGACCATACTGGAGGAGTCGAAGGAGCAGAGGGCCCAATCGTTGAAAGGTTTCATTCAAATGCAACAGAATGAGCTGAAGCAACGGCTTAATTTCGAGAGAGAAGAGCGCGCGAAAGACAGAGACGAGCGTGAAAAGGAGAGAGTTGAGCGGAGGCTGGAGAGAGAAGAGCGACAAAAAGAATGAACTGCTAAGGCAAAACTATTTGCTAGCTTACTTGAACGTCTCGACAGGAATCGCAACAAAGAAGCATGCTTTCGCGAAGCATCGTTGAGTCGTGAAGATGGCCCTCGATAGGGCCAAAGAATGGCATACACAATCCTGAAACAACAACAAACAGTAGTTAAATTGATGTACCAAAATACCCATGATTCACGAAAGTCATACTGTTACCATCAGGAATGCACACGCCTCGATAATTGAGACAGTGGCGCCGTTTGTGTCCGCTATGGCACACCTTCTGGAGGTTTTCATTGTCGCCAACAGGAATGTCATCAAGCGCACTTTGAAGAGCAATTAGTCGCCTCTTGCGCTTACCAGGAGAACATATAAAGCCCTTCGTCCGATCAATAAACATTGATATTTTGTCAACGACACTGTTTGTTTCCGCAGAGACGGCCTCCACGTAGAGATGGCGGCGCTCGGCGTACAGGCGATCATGAAAGAACAGGGTGTCCTGCCATTCGTTGTCGAGGAAGCAATCTAGAATAGCACCATGTTAGTAGTGATAACGTTCATCAGCAGTCAGATGAAAGTGCCGTACATGCGTCGATAATGATACGACTATAGGCTGGATCCGACCGCCCGAACTGCTTCTGAATCCGTGAGAGCTTACCAGGGTAAGAAATACGGTAACAAAGCATGGCCAGAGCTTCGACACCCAGCAGACGATCACCTGCGCCGGTGGTGAACACGTTCGGCACGTTCATTGCGTCGGTGAGCCGAACCAGCTCCGCGCAGGTAAAACGGAAATCTTCGCGCGCGTTGGCGTCAGGATATGTGTCGAAGTCGAAGCGCACATTGGGGATTAATGGCCTCTCCACACACCCGGCGTATCCCTCCACGAGCAGGGCATCCTCGACGTCGTCGAGCTCGTCGAGGATTAGCAGGAGCGCTGTTGCGCTCGTCAGCTGTGTGCCTTCCATGGGGAGATAGACCTGATGTTCTTGTTAGCTTTCCTCGTAGAAGTTTGGTATACGAAGGTGCGAACAGTCGCTTCCTACAACCAACAAACCACGAGCATCGAAATAAACATTTAGCTGCTATATCGTTTGTGGGATACGCTTGCGTGTTATCCACAACGTACATACAACGTCGCTTCGAAAGGTGTCTACTACAAACACGAACGATGAATCGTCTTGCTGATGACAATCGCTAGTTTTGTTTTACGATCAACGAAGCTTCGAATGATCAACCCTTGCCAGTTTAGACCGTACACTCCACCGTTCTCTGGATTTTAATCCAGAGTCCAGAGTCCAGAGTTTCTACAGAGAGGTCATTCGCCCCAAATTAATCCTCTATTCTTAATCTTTTTGATACCCAAATTAAAATACGATACATCCGTTAATATTAGAACCTCTTATAATGGGTGATTCCTGAAATCACAATTTTTAGTCGTACCAAATGTGAAAGAAAACGAGCATTGTAGCAAAATATTCTGACGCTCAATTTCTGACACATTGTGGTTGCCACAAGGGGACTATCCCATCATATGTAATAATGTTATAATACAAGCAAGACAAGAGGATATAAACTTCAAGAGTTATGCAAAGTGGTTTTCGAACTCTGGGCCAAGTGCAACCAGCTCCCGCTCGTCACACCCTAGCGGCAAGTGCTCCTCCAGCGTCTCGAGGAAGCTCGTCCGCGTTGAAGTCTGCACTGCAGCCCCCAGTGGCCGGACGCTCTCAGGGGGGGTGGGGGGGGGTGGTTGTTGGCGAAGATGCTTTAGACCTCATGAGCAGAGGAACGATTGACTGTGAGTGTGCACACGACATAAGAAAGTGGAGGGTTTACGCACAGAGACTTACCCTAAATTTGCAACTAAATATGCGTTGGTCGGTACTATTTTTCTCCGTAGGGGTTGCAACGTCGAGTATAATTGTGGCACAAATGCACCATAGAATTGACAAATACGAGTCACAAACCAAAAATGTGATTTCAGGAATCACCCAGTATGGGCTTACTGCAATATTAGATGCATTTTGAGATCTCTCTTCCCTAGCAGGGGTCTTTCATCCTAGTAATAGATAGTATGGTCATTTCTGCAAATATCTAAGCTTCAAATATAAACTGATATATTAGATGCCTTGATAAATTGATACCCGTGGAGAATGAAATAAACACAGTGAATGTTGCTTGTGACGGCCACAGGTAACATAAAACCCAATTCATCCGAAAATCACCCAGTGAATGTTACTCGAAGATACTGGGTTAAATTCAAAACTTGTTGAGACACCCAGATTCTAGTGGGTTTTTAGTATGAAAATCTATCCAACCCAGATGCACTGGGTGCTTCTCATTGAGCAGTGATCATACATCGTAAATTCTCTGGATATTTTATATCCAGAGTCTTAGGTGGGATCGAGAACCGTCGAGTATCCTATATAAACGTATAACATGGGCAATAGTGTAAATACTGATACTTGGGTCAAGATAAAAATAAATATAAATTGCCGTAATAATTTATCGACTGTTGAGATCTGATGCAAACTAGGTGGATGTTGACCCAACCGGTAAAGAACGGCCTTCAAGCGAGATTACAGAGGATTAATATTCGTTCCACAATCGTTCAACCACTCAACGGCGCCATCCCTGGTAGAGACTCACTGCTGGTACTACTGCTGCGGACTGAAGGTGCTGAACACGTGGGTGGTGGGCAGCGTCGCGCAACGAGAGACGGTGTAGTCCAAGGAGAAGAAGAGCACCGAGATGTTCTCTCAAGTGCGAGCGCTGCTGCGGGCGAGGATGAGGCAATTGTAGCTGAGGCAGCGAGGAATATCCTTGCGTACAGGGTACTCGTAGATACGAATCGCTAGCAGTCCGTAGCCACCGTAGCGAAAGCATTTCACGCATTTATTGCACGCTTATTTGATGTCCAGCTCCGTCTCGAAACCTGACCTATCAATCTTAAAGCAGCTTTCACTGGAAGAGGAAGATATAAAGAACACCACAACATGTTACATAAGGTGATATTTCACTGTATTGTAAGCATGATAAGCGAAGCAATCGGTTGTCCAACCCGAATGCATATCCCCTGGAAGCTTCTGCGAGTCGGCATCGACTACTCCGTTTTAGCCTTCTTCAACACTACATTTTTCTCCGCGTCTGTTTCAGGCTTCATCACCACTAGCGCTCTGGGCGTCCGCTACGCGGACGCTGTGTATTTTTGATTGGTGGGGGTAGGTACCGCTTCTATTGCACTTTATTGCTGAATACAAATATTAGGCTGTACAGTGAACTATTGAATATAAGTCGAATCATGTGTCAATACATGATTTAGGCCGTGTTCGCGCGTAGCGTAATTACAGCGAAAACATGTTTTTTGACGTTACAATCCTTAGGACATGATTTTTGGAGGAACACGTAAACAACGTTTCGTCGTCCGTGTGTTCGCGAACGAAATTTGTTTTATGGTCACAACAGATCAACTCGAACAAGAAACCCAATGGACGGATCGGTGGAGCTCTTGCTGATTCTCATCGCTATCGCATGCGTTCCTGTGCTGTACGCATCGCACCCCTCGCGCAAGGTGGAGCACGCTAAAGCTATACGGAGGATAGGGCTGGCGACTTCGTCTGGAGAGCGATTCTTTGAAGCTATTCACGCGTCAGGAAATCGCTCTCTTTTCGAGATCACTTCCGCATGGATGCAGGTGCTTTCGATGCTCTCTTTGAGCGATGCCACCCATTTATTACTGACACGGTGCGCGATCAGCGCGAGGTTTTAGCCATCGCTTTGCACTGGATTGGGACGGCTGTAACGTGCAGATCGCAGGAAAGTATTGTTTGATTTATCGTACTCAATCGTGCATAAGTACCGAATGAGGGGCGTTCGCGCTACAGTACAGGCACTTCATGGCACGATGGTGATCCCGACTGAGGTTCCAGATTCCTTCAAGTCCAAGCACGCGTACTTTGACCAGGCCCTCGGTGCAATTGACGGCAGTCATCTCAAAATCGAAGTATCTCTCGAGGATGCAGTTCGTTTTCGTAACCATAAAGGATTCATTAGCACCAACGTTCTGGTATTTTGTGACTGGAAAATGAAGGTGTGCTTCACTTACGTCGGAGCAGAAGGAAGTGCGCATGATTCGACAATTTTGGGCTAGTCTCGACTGATTGACCAAATTCCCGCGCACTACTACGTACTTGCCGATGCTGGATATGGTCTAACTGACAAGGTGTTGACTCCTTTTCGTGGGACTAGATATCATCTGAAGGAGTGGGCTCACCGGCCGTCCGGCTGTCCACAAAATACAAGGGAACTGTTTAATCTACGCCATGCAAAGGCGCGAAATGTTGTCGAGCGGGTTATTGGCATATTGAAGCGCCGATTCAAAGTACTTCGAACATGTATGGACTTCGAGTTGGTGACAGTCAAAATTGTAACTTCCGCTTGCGTTCTCGTACATAACTTTATTCGCGAGTACGACGCAAGTGACCTTGGTGTCGATTTTGGTCGGACGATCCGCTCGTCACGTGCAACTCAGAATGCTGAGCTAGACAATTCGCCGATTCCATTCGATTTTGAAAGCGGCACGCAGTGGAGATCTTGGATGGCGAACTTAATGTGGGTGGAGTATTAAAGTTTCCGAGAGGCTGACAATGAAAGTGCTCTACCTAGTGGAGATGAAGTGGATGGGTCTGAATATTGGTCTAGTTCTGATAGTGAGAGTGACCGTGATAGCAGCTGTGATATTGGGAGTGATATTGAGTGATGTTCAGCGTAAGCGATCGACTTTGGGTGGGGCTGAAGCGGGAATTGCTACTCGGTATCGCCTCCAATAATCTGAGATGGTGCATCTTCAGCCAAAAAAACAAATTCTATTGTGACTGCGTGTAATTTGAGTTGCTTCTACTCTACTACCCCGACTTCTGCAGCAACTGTGATTATTCATCCTCCAGGTAATCAGTTAAGTGAGCCCATACGGCCTCTCAACAACTAAACGTATGTCCCGTTGCCCCCTTCTTGCAGCACCCTTTGACTCTAACTTCGGATGCACGCCCATACTTCAGGCAGTCATATACTCATTTACTCGCGCACTAGAATCAAACAATTAACGTTTAAGTACTCATTTCCTGCTTTCTCCTTGCAGAATAAAATATTAACGACGCTACATTAGAAAAGTGCAAGCATCAAAGTGCCGTATCATCTACCGTTCACACGTCCGCCTCCTCGATATCACCACCGTAGTCCTCAGTCAGCTGATGGAAGAACGTTGGAGCCGACTGCGCGTCGACGGTATCCTGCATCTCTTGCTGCATCTAGGACTGGAGGTAGACCTTCACCAAATTGACAAGCTCTCTCACTTCTTGAATACCTTCTGTATCGGAGTTCTTTCGCGATTTCTTTTGCTGGATCGTCCCTTGGTTGCACCATCGCAAATGCGCTTGACGTTTTTAATGCGCAGTTGGTGACTTGGTGGCGCGTAAAAACCAGGTTCTTGCTCTCCATCGCAATTGGCAGCTTCAGCTGCATCACCCGTAGATATGTCCACATCTGCAACCACTTCCAAATCACCCGAAGCCGCGCTCACGTCATTCCACGACTCGATCTGCCTCGCAATACCCGATACGCTTTGTGCGTCCGCCCCAGTAGCCCGTAAATCGCCTATTACAACAGCAATTTCTTTAGCATATAATTACGCACATGATTCAATCCGGTTACCGTCATACCTGCCGCCATGCTGCAAATAATTGCGTGCTCAAAGCCCTTCTTTTGGAATTCCTTGATCTTTCCCGTTTGCGTCTTCGGTTTTGACTTGAGCAATTTTTTCCAGACGTCGTCATCGAGAATGGGCTTGTCTGTTCTAGGACAAACGCCTCCGCCACTCAAACTTTTGATCTCCTTATAGAGGTCATAGTCGCGCATGAGACGGTTGAATTTGGCCTTATATTGAGCTATTTGCACAAACCAAAGAGCAACAATGACATCAGAGTATAGGTTAGCGAGACACGAGCGGCAATCTAGACTTGTACCTTTCTCGAGCACTCTCTTGTGCTTTGCGTTGATATCTTTCGTCAAATCTTGCCATGCCGAGGGCGTAAGGCCCTTGTCGGTCGTCAGTGACGGGTTCTTTCGTGCCTCTATGTACATGTCGAGTAGGTCGAACTCTTCGTAAACCTTCCACGACGCACGTTGAGGCTTGTCCGTAGTGTCATCGCTTGCCATTGTTCGTTGTCAACTAATGCTCTGTTCGTTTGTCGGCAAAAGGGAGAATGACCAAAAAGAAAGCTGGCGGAAGCTCGACAAGATTCTTTCATATTGCAAGGGGAAACATCTCGAAATAAGAACACCTGTGATACGAACATTATCTGACCAAACGTGTTTTCTGGCGAAAATCGGGGGGGGGGGGGGGGCTGTTTTTCAAAAACGGGCTCTAAACACCATTTTCGTGTGATAACCACGTTTTGACGTTTTTGTGTTCGCGATGGTCATTTTGGCTGAACACATGATTATCACCACAAAGACATGTTTTTCGAGCCATCGCGAACACGGCCTTAGCATTTTTACAGCACTGCACTGTGTAGCGAGCCTTACGATGACTTCGGCTTCTTTGCCGAATCTTAGCAACGCGAGTACCTACTTGTTTGCAATGTTGGAGTACAGTCCATTTTAATAGTGCCGTGTGCGACGCTACTTACTCAACCCACAGCGCCGCACCTGTTTTTTTCCTATACTAATGTGTCCTGGGTACCATTGGGGGGTACTGATAGCTTCGTCGTACTTTATCACTAACGTCATATCATTCTTACTATCATAGCACTTTCGCACCACAGGAACACTTGTACGCTGGCTACCCCTCGTACTACACTATGACTGCGTTCATGTACACCGCGCGCGTGGGGGAAATCCCCACACTACGTATACGTCGATGGCGCTGCGTCATCTGTACCCGCGCTGTCCACGCTTCCAGAAAACTTACAGTGCATCCGTAACCCACTTAGCTATACTTGCATTTCGCTGAGTTATCTTGAAGACTACGCCTTACGATTCGCAATCCCAGTTCGTGGTAATGTATTGTGCGCAAGCTGGGTGCTGCTATATTCTTGTGGAGGTGTCTTTGCGCACTATCGTGACCACATAACACTCGCAATCGCTACATCGAAAACAGTTAGCTGTGCATCGTGAGCGCGCGCGGCTATTAATGTAATTGCCTATGAAAGTGGTGTATGAATACAAAGACGGCGGCAGCTGAGTCTACTCACTACAGTCTACGTGCTTACCGATAGTCATGCCTAACGCCCACGCGCGACGAAGACGTCAGCATTCTAAGTGCGCGTGCGCTGCGGTTGTCATAGTGCTCACTCTGAACTGTAGCGCGCGCGCAGTGAACATCATCGCCATCTACCAAGCTGTTCAGTACAGATGTGCTACAGCGCGTTGCGCTACCAGACCGTGCATCTAGGCGTATCTGCACCGTAGCTGTCTAAAATCGCGTGAGTGTATACTGCGCGTCCCAGCGAGTGGTTGACAGTGCGTGTCGCTATATAGTGTATAGCGCACAACCGGACGTACATACATATCGTGTATAGCACACAACCACACGAGCGACACGGCGCGCGCGCTGACTGCATATAATTCTGTATAGTGCCGAATATGTATAATTCTTTATAACGTGTGCTGAATACGTATAAACAACTGTATAGCGCGCTTAATAGGTATAATAACACTGTATAGCGCGCGCTGATTGGGTAAATGATACTGTATAGTGAGTGCTGACTGCGTATAATAGCACTGTATAGCACGCGTTGAATGTGTATAATGCTGGATAGCGCTCGCTGAGTGGGTATACTATTGTACAGCGCGCGCTGATTGGGTATATTTCCGTATAGCATGCGCTGATTGGGTATAATACTCTATAGCGCGCGCTGACTGCGGATAGTACTGTATTGCGCACGCTGAATAAGTATAATAAGACTGTATAGCGCGCGCCGAATTTAATTATGTGTAGCGCGCTCCGAATTGGTATAATAAAACTGTGTAGCGCGCGCTGACTGTGTATAATACTGTACAGCACTGCAGGAAAGGTATTACAAACTGCGGCTGCTACTACAACCGTCTGCCAGTCTGTACGCCAGGTTTGGAGCTGCTTTTGTAATTTGCGTACTCGTGTCGAAGCTGTCCGTGCAGTTTTCAGCCAATCGGTTAGTTTCGTTGTCTTGCAGAAATGTTTGCATTTTGGCCAATCAGCGGCGACGATGTGGCCGGGATCGCGCGCCCAATCGCAGTCAACGTGGCAGGTTTTGTCGATTAAGTTCGATTCTGTCCGTTTAGGTTCGATTTTAAACCGACACGCTCGGTCATTTTTGTAATTTCGGGCAAAGTTTTTGCAGTCAGGACGGGGGTGGCAGGCGGTTGGACAGGTGGACAAAGTATGGGAAAGGTCCGTAACACCGTATGCCAACAGAAAGGTTCAGGCAGGAAGACAGGAGCAGGACGTACAGACGGACGGACAGACACCACTCCCGGTTACTAGAGACGGAATATTCTTCTTTGCGAGAAGTCGCTCTTGACTCACCCGTGACTTCTCCGGGTGATCATTGGTCCTGGCCCCTCTAGTTCTCTTTTTTTGGTTTGGAAGGGGAAGATTGTTGTCCGTCTGGTTGCCGTCAGTACCTTGGCTCCCCTGCGCGGACGCTCCAGAAGCAGTGTCCTCGATTTCGGGCTCGGGGTCATCGACTTTGGTCACGGTTTCGATACGGGAAGTGTTCACTTGAGCCTATTTGATGTCATACAAACTCAATCCTGTCACTCGCTCAACGAACACTTCAGTTCCGTGATGTCGGGTGCATTCGAGTATCGGTTCATTTTCGACCAAACCGGCAAGCGGAAAAACATCGACTCCTTCTCGTCGAACGTCATGATTGGCATCTCTTGTTTCGGCTCCGGTTTTAGCAAAGTCACTTCTTCATCCCCCAACCAAATTATCCACCCGCCGGATAATTCCTCTTCGAAGGAGACGAACATGTCGAGGCTGATACACGGAGGGGTTATGACAGGTCGGCTTTAGAAGCACCAGCGTCCGCAGTCTTCTCAGCGGCAACTTTTCGAAGCATATCGACGATGTCGGACACCTTCTCGTAGGTTGGGCCGGCTTTTCTTGCTTTTGTTTGATTCTACTTTGAAGAAGATCAGTGAGCGTCATTTTTCTCTTGCTGGACAAACAAAAAGTGAGTGTGGTTGGCGGCGTCAGAGTTCCTGGATAGTTCTCACGTTTGCCCATAGCATCAGTCAATTCCTTGCCAATGACAGATGCTCTAAGTATACGTTGGTGTTATTAGCGCTGTGTTATATCGTTGTTTTTAATTCATTAAGGAACATATCTAGGGTAACGTGATCGGATTTTATGTGGAAAAATGCCGCTGGAAGCTCTCTGTTTGTGGTGATGGATTTTAAACGAGATCGTCAGCTCGATATTCTTTATTCCTAGCGGCACGTTTATAAGCAATATAAATAGGATGGGCCACCACTTCCGACAACTGCTGAGTTTAGCACGAATTTCGAGGGGTGGGCGTCCAGCGATGAATGATGGCATCTGTATCAAGAGTGTAAGGGGGCTAGAGTTCCCAATACTGGCTTACACTAGTGTTGCAAGAGGAAGCTCGCAATAATGAACCTAAATATAAGGTTCGGGGTAAATTCAACTCTGATTTATGTTAGGTTCGAGGCGGGGGTCCCGGCCTCACGAGAACCACCCATATACAGGTCACCCTCTGATTGGATGTAATGTTCATAGTTTTAGCCAATCAGGAGATGCCAACACAGCACGCGCTACCCGCGTGCTTTTGTACCTACTTTTGAATGTCAACCTATAAAATTCTACCTACATATGTAATTTGGATGTGGCCTGTCACAAAGAGAATGGCTGTAGACTGTCGATCATATATGCCGGTGCTGTCCTGAACGAGGCAGCGTGTGAAAGAGACTCCGGTGACCAACTCATCGTCGAATCTGGAACGCAGGACGTGCTGCCTAGTGTGTACGCTCGCACCTCTGACGCTCGCTCAGGTATTCCGCCGCCCCCGATTCTCAATCTCTGATATTGCGTCACCTAATTGTCTTTCCGATCGATCAACAACGACCAGAATTTTTTTTTTTGCAATACCAGTTGTCAACTTTGCCATTAGTCACAGAGCGAACAAGCCGGCGGTGTGTATGCCCAGCGAGCCGTGAGGCCCACCGACAATCATACGACTGGCGGCGCACATGTACGCCGCGCGCACACACCGCTAACGCGAAGACGAAACGACATCGTACACAACGACAACGACAGCGTAAGCGACAAGAAAGGCTCCGGCAACACAGTGGGCAGCGTTCGCGAGATGAATCCGCCTATATCCGTCAAGAGGGATCTCCATATGCTGAGCAGAGCGTCGATCCAGAGAGCCATGGACGAGGAGAAGAACATGTGCCGTCTTCTGTTATCTTCGCAATACGACCTCCATTTCCGCTACAACCTTACCCCATTTCTGATTGTGAATTTGGTGACGCACGACGAGGAGGAGATTCAACAACTATCTCCGCAATAGCATCTCCATCCCCACCTCAGCCACACACCATTTCCGACTCTGAGTCAAGTAAATAAGATTCTGAGTCGGGTGGAGATGCTACTGCCAATCGGGTGTATTCATATGTTGGAGTGCGGGCTGACTATAAATATGAAGCGGACGGGGAGCAGCTAGTGTGGGTGCGCTGGGCTGACACGTTGGAACCTCTGATAAAATTGAAGGCGCTTGATCGTCATGCGATCTAAGTTCAGCAGGTTATGGTACCGGATGCGATGACAGTCATATTACATGGACTTACGAAGCAATAGTTGGAGTTGAACATGTAGATGACGGGGAGCTGCGAGTGTGGTTGCGCTGGGAGAAACGCTTGAGCCCCTTCACGGTGATTTGGTGGTGTTATTGTGCTCAGATTGGGAAGGTTTTCTAGATGCCGTGCGTAGAAGATGCAAAAGTGCATTCGTGTAGGTAGCCCACGTTGGTTCTTGTTTCTGGTGCTATCTGTCTTTGTCAAAAGTGAAGTATTTTGTCAATGTCAAATGTTCCTGTCCTAAAATCCAGAGCTTTCCCGTGTTTACCACGGCATTAGTTTCACTTAAATTAAATTGAAAGTGAGGTACACTAGTATTGAGCACCTCAGTCGCTCCGCTCCGTCGAGCTGCTTTAGGGGCAATCACCTAAAATTGTGTGAGCACACAAATTCTGGGCGTGCGTCCCCACCCCCTTCCTCTGCGACCTTTCAAAACACAAACAAAATCGAGATGTCCAAGATGAAGAAAGCCAAGGCCGCGAGCAGCAAGCAGTGAGCGGTCAACGGTGTTTCGCCGATTCTGCGCGAGGCTAATGCCAAGTGTAGCTTAACCTTGTGTCTCATTACAGCTCGAGCTGATCTGAGTAATTCTACGATCCTCTTTCGCAGGGGTACGTTTTGACAGCGTACTCGTGCTGGGCATCACTATATGTTTCTTGCTTATTTGCTTTATCTCGTGTGTATTAGAACGCAGAGAGAAGCATGCAGGAACTGTGCCGAGCACATTCACAGCAAGGGGAGAGGTCTGCGATGATACTGCAGCAGGATTACTCAAAATTCATGGCCATTGTACCGCAATATTAAGCAAGGAGAGCTTTACACCTCCCCCTGATCGAGCGGTATACACCCGCGCTGTTAAGGCCAGAAAACATGAGCGCCGTAAGTCGAAAGCTTTCACTAGTGGATGTCGTAATAACGGACGAGTGCATTGCGGCAGGCAAGCCGGTGAGAGTTCTGCGCGTGCGTCAAGCCGCGTATGAACGTAGCTGCAAGACGGTCAACCGACAAAATCATCCGAGGAGGTGTAGCGCTTGGAGATCGTCGACGCCTTCCGGCAGTCCTCGGATCATGTCATTTACTAGTGCTTTCCTAAATTAATGCAGTACGTCTTTATTTTGTTTAGGTTATCTCACTTGAACAAATTCCTAGGAATGTCTTCTGACTCCCTGCCAGCATCGATATCGGCTGCACCTAAGCTCTCGCACATCATCTGGAACCCGACATCGGCGCGAATACGCATCAATCTGTCAGCTTCGAACCTTCCCGGTATCTCGTGGTAAAAGCGCCTTCGCGCTTTGTCAGCCATCAGTGCAGCTAGCGTTCGATGGATCCTCTTGCGTAATAGAAGCTTGACTGTTGCCGCTAGCCGTGCCCTCCTCGCTGGCATGGTCAGTTTTTCAGTCGGTGGTGCCGCTGCCTTCACGCTGTCGGCATCGTTCATGTCAGTATTACTTTCCAGACGTTGCGATGCTAGCAGCGGGTGCTTCAACAGGGAGAATGCTGCACTTCTTGACTGCTTCAATGGTTTGTCGGGTGGACTTGCTCGAGGTTTATTTATGCCCCTATACCGGAGAGCCGTGGGCGACTTGAATCCCGTCCCATTAAATGGTGAATTATTGTTTTTCTGTCCATTATTGTTCGCGCTGCTGGATTTGAGCGTGTCCATCGCAGACTGCGCCTCACGACGTAAATCAAAAAGTGAAAGTCTTCCGTCGTCTTCGCAAGACAACAGGGAAAGGATCTTGCAAAAGCAAATATAAGCACGTAGAGATTTCATTGACGCAGCCGTAACGTTCGGTTGTCCGCAAGGGCATACCCCTTTATTTCGAGCAAGATTGAAATGGCTTGAACTATTGTCCTGTCGACAGCTTCGCTAATACGTACCTCTTCATCGTTGAAAGAAGTGCAGGTAGCTGTAGATGAAGACAATTGGCTAGTGTCACGGGAGTCGTAAGTACAATATCCTCACGGCATCGTACTCTCGAAAGGGCAACATAAGCGAACGATGCGTTAGGTATGGAGGTTGAGTGGAAGACGACCTTGGAACAAGTCAGTCCTTAGACTTTGTGCACGGTCATTGCGTATGCCAGACGCATCTGTATTCCGTCTCGAAAAACGCTCAAGTCACTGAACTTCTTACTCCAGCTTATCCGTCTAGGGATAGTAGGAACAATGTTTGGTACGTCAGGCAATAACGAGGGTCCTGTATATGCGTCCGCGATCTGGACCAGTACAATAGGCAAATCGTCTCCAGGTGGAAATAGGAAGTTGTAGATAATTCCATTTGTTCCATTGCAAAGTCCTGCTGCATGCTCTACATTAAACTTAAACATAACAGGAGCACCAATACCGAGCTTCACTGATGTTCCTACAACTCTATCCCGGCTCATATCAGGAAGTTCAGCATCTTGAAGGGTTACGTGAACAGTATTTTGATAAATTACCCGCTTCTTAGCTAGGAGCTTCAACTGTACGGTATGTTTCGACTGTATGCGAAGAATGGACGTAGAGCTAGCTTTCAAGTTCCGAGTGTTCGTTTCGTTAACGTCGGCATTAGTGTACGCAATATGCTTTGCACTTACGGTCCACGAGGGCATGTCTTTTTCGGCA
The DNA here is from genome assembly GCA_024679135.1 of Phytophthora foliorum. Lineage (NCBI taxonomy): Eukaryota > Oomycota > Peronosporomycetes > Peronosporales > Peronosporaceae > Phytophthora > Phytophthora foliorum. The sequence continues at coordinate 37,159 of JAHWLE010000059.1, forward strand.
TAGTAACGAGTGTTGAATAAAGCAACATCTCCCTCCGCCAGACACTTACTGCGAAGGTGCCTCAACGCTCCAAACCACTCAGGATCTGACTTTCCCCGATTCTGGCTTGTCAACACACAAACAATATCAATACTAGCCCACAATTCACGTCCTTGTCGTTGTATAGGATTTCATTTTATCGATAGTTGTGTTGAAAGTGCAAACGGAACTACCTGGTCTAGCTGGGCAGAGTCACCTGTAAAGATCACATCCCGTCCTCCGAAAGGCAAGTGGCTGCAACAGGGCCAAATCTCTCGCAGTCGCTGGTCGATCCAGTGAAGCATGCCGCACGAAATTACACTAAACTCATCGATGATGACCAAGTAAACGGTGGCAAACTCGTCTTGCAGCCTTTTCAATTTTGTTTGACCACCTTTTAAAGTAGACAGAGGAGCATAGGAAGCCGAAAATGCATTTTTAGAAAATAAGGTCAACTCAAATGCGGAGCATATAGTTCGACCTTCGATGATAAATACTGCCGTTCCTTGATGCGATAGTAGTAGGACCTGTTTCGATGTTTGCTCAAATACGGTATACTCACCAAAGCACTACGAACGTCCTGTACGATGTGGCGTATTAGCCAGCTTTTTCCTGATCCACCTTCACCGTGGATATGCATTAGCAAGGGTTCGCAATGAGAATTTTCAACGACCAATCAAAATCGATTACGCGACGACACATTGCTAAGGCAAATGGAATCTATTGTGAATTATCCATGCTCCCATTAATGCTATTGCAGTTATTGTTTTCACTGATAGGATATGCGTAGTGATTTTTGGGCACCTCGCCTCCACTCATTTGATTCCTCGCGTGCCTAGCTTCTCGCTGTAGCTTTATGGAAGGCCGTACAACATGTTTGATAAGTGTCTTGCCGTGTCAATATCCTCTTGTCCATACAAGCGCTTTTATGTTCACTGCACAGACTGGTACTCTCTACTTTTTCCAATATCATCGTCGCTATCAAAAATACCGAATGTTGTTGGTGTACCGCCATCGCTATTATCTGGCTCAACGAATACGTAGGATAAGGATGGCAAGTTCGAGATAGAATAATTGGTTGCCCCTACTGCTTTCAAAACGTCTTAGTTTTTCTGGCGTGAAACTAATGAGTCCGAATCGTGCCTAAGCTTCGTTATTAAGCTCACTTATTGGTCGTGTGCAAAGACGTCTAGACATTCGTAATCTGTTTCAGGGGGATCACTTAGTGACCGCCACGGCCTGTGAAAGAATATTTCAGCAAAACAAAAGTGAGCATTAGTCGAGTCTGGTGATATCCAGAGTGTGGCTCGTGCGACGTGTGCTTTCGAACGCAGCTCAATATATCCACCCGAGTCTACCCTCTTCCATCAATTGGTACCTGTCTGAGTAGAAGGAACATTATCAACAAGTTCGTATTCCTCTACAAATGTGGCCAAACTCATAGTGTCAAACGGCGCTTCTATTGGCCGTGTCATATATGCAGCCTCGGAGGACTCGATTCGAATTCCACTGTCCTGGATATCGCTGTTTGCCAGGTTGTGCCATTCAGATGGATCAATACGTTAGTATCGCTGACTGTGCCGCATAGCTTTTACTCTCGTGACTTGTCGAGATTTGCCGTGCAACGGTAGCTCTCGAAGCAAAATATAGTACGCTTCTTGCGCACTGACCTCACGAACAGACAAACTAGCGTTTGCAACACGCTTTAAGATAGCATAAGTTGGCAAGTTGGGATCACAACGTTATACCGCTGCGAGAACATTTTTTTTAAAATGAAGCGTATCGGGCTCTGCTTTACTGACATATGCTGCCGTGTACTCCGCAGCTCCAAATTCATTCCCAACCAATTGAAGATCCATATTAGCCCGCCCCGCGGAGAGTAGAAGTGGTGAATACTTGTGTATTGAAGGAGATTCTCTTTTAAAATGTAATTTCACTGTTGGCACACCATCCGTCTCGTTCACTTCAATCACGGTTTGCTTCTTCAATTCTTTTGGGTATCCGAATCTGCAAATATTCGACTGTTTCCCACATTTTGAGCCTGGACCGCACAAATGTTGCTGAACTCTGTGCACGAGGCGAGATAAATCGCACTGCCAGTCCTTTGTTGACGCTATTGCTGGTTTGGCTGAGATGTCGTATTTTTCGGCATTTTCACGGGCGCATACATTGCATGTACATATTTCAAGGTCGTTTGCTGGCTTCGCCAACACTGGTAACACACTGTCGACACAGCTGGCTAATTTCACACAACCAGCCTCTGACCGAGACAGCTCTAGTAGATTCGGTGAGTTTTGATCCACAACAATGTGTGAACATGTGGTGACTCTCGTTGTTGGAACTCTACACGCCAAAAGTAAGCCGTGATCTCGCCCAGTGGTTTTGCACACCCGCATAATATGTGCTAAAAAATGCATCATATCTCCCGTTGAAGTGTCGAACCGCGATATCTGCGTTCTCTGTCAGATATCGCCTTCGCTCCTTAAAACTCAGCTTACGAGCAGCGTCTAACGTCAACGCTGGGTTGGAAACCCTAAAAAAAATCGGGCCATACAGTGTCTGCAGCACTGAGTGTCAGAAAAAAGGTTGGCCATCTCGACGGTAATACTCTATTGCCTAGCATGCTCATGACGCCTTCTCGTACATTAGTCCAATATCATCCGGTGCCACGAACGCTTCTAAAGTATGATTTTAGTGAATCTAGTAGTTCTATCGCAGCATTAATCTCATTATCTAATCGCCACCTCCACGCTTGCAGCTACGTGTTTGCATTACTAAATTATCATTGGTATGTGTCATCCCCGTGTTCTATTCACGTACCATCGATATCTGTTGCCTCGTCTCGAACGATTCGAGTGTTACTGCACCATTCCCACTTCGGCGGATAATTGGCGAGTCGACCTCAAGCTATAAAAGGCCGTGTCAGCGAACGAGCACCCAGCAACAAGTGAAATAAGTATTACTGATGGGTTTCCTGCCAGCGATCACCCTGTCCAAGCACCACCCTGTCCAACAAAAGCAATCCCTGTACAGTACAGCTGTACTCACCACCACTAGCATTGTAACCACAATTTAAAACACACGAGCGTTACGGCACTCGCGTCACGTCACGGTGTACTTCATGAAGAAGAAGTCGGATGTCTTGGAGAAGTTCAAGATGTTCAAGGCCGACATGGAAAACATTACGGGTCACAAGCTCAAGCGTCTCCGCTCAGACAACAGCGGAGAGTACACAGGTCGGTTCTTCATGGAGTACCTGACCAAAGCAGGTATACGTCATGAGATGACAGTGCCGTACACGCCTCAGCAGAATAGACTCGCTGAGCGCATGAACTGGAGCCTCGTTGAGATGGCTCGTTGTATGCTCTATCACGAGGGCATCGACAAGTAGGGGTAGGCCGAAGCAGTCAACACGTCGGCATGGATCATCAACAGGATCCCCAATACCGTGACTGTGAAGGCACTCTACGAGATCGAGTACCAGAAGAAACCTCAGCTCAAGAACATGAAGGCGTTTCGTGCACTCAGCTACGCGCACATCCCCGACGAGAAGCGCCGCAAGCTGGATGCCAAGGCATTGAAGTGTCGATTCATGGGTTACGATGATGGCGTCAAGGGATACCGTGTTCTCAACGCGATGGCGAGAAAGTGCAAGTTGTGCGCACGGTCAAGTTCATGGAGATGTCGTGAAGTGCTGAATAAGAACCGCGGACCGACTACGGCAAAGACTGCGTCTGTGAGAAAAGCAGGGTTACCGATCCGGAAGTGTGACCGTCGGCCCAGATCTAATGGCAGGGAATGGGGTGGCAGTTCGACGTGAGTTTTGGTCCGCAGAAGTGTTCAGATTGGTGGAGGATGGACTCTCGAAGATACGCTGATCGACGACTGGCTTGAGCGATCAAGTCACGCGATCGGCATACAGGTTCCGGCGATCGACTGTCGCGATCTGCCACGATCTTTAAAGTGAGTGTACCTGAGAGCCAGTGGTGATGAGACAGACGAAGAACGGGCATATCTGGTAGTCGAAGGATGAGATCCCAGATGGGAGATAAACGGAGATAGGGATAACCATAAATCAGACTCCAATTTGCATTGGACTTCGCAAGTGCCTTCCTGACGCCTGGAAACGGGAAGTACATTGGCCCTACAAGGCGTTGGTAGACTAGCGATAGCGGATCTAGTGTCGTAGCGTAAGGTTCGGGTAATATGTTGGCCTACCTTCCTACTCCTAGTGACCTATTGGCTTAGTGCATACCCAGATCGACCGGAATTTATTGCTTGGCCGGCGATCGCTTTGACTCTCGACCCCCAATATCCCGCTATAGCAAGCGGCAAGCACTCCAAGGAAAGGTACAACACCCCACAAGGCAACTCAAATCCTCGGACCAAGTCCAAGCCCCCGGTCGAAGGTAGATTGCACGCCATCGGGATCGATAACCGGCAGCAGAGCGAAGACTTCCGCGCTGCTAAACTCCATCCCCACGTCCCGCCAGGACGTTCAAGACTTTACACCGCTGCCTCTTTCGGAGCGCCGAGAGAGCAGATCCAGCCCACCAACGGGTACACAAGGTGATACCAAGTACAGCAGATCACGGATCGTCGGGGGACCCCCTCCGTTAGTTGATGTCTGGGCGCAGTTGGGAAGCGGATCGTCTTAACCAGATTTTGACAGATCCCGCTACACCATAGAGAAATGAAACCCCGAGAACCTATTGACTCGTTCGGATGCGGACGACGATGAAGACGTTGCTGCGACGCCGCGTGTGGGTACTGTGTGCGACGGTTACGGAAGGTGGTGACGTTATCCCACTTCAACGTGACACAGAGCGGTCGTTCCGTATGAACAGACCTATCCTACGATTACTCGCTCGCGCACTCGTCATATTGAAGAGACGACTGGTCCTGAAGAGGCAGGCGCAAACAAGAAGCAGATCGTGGCACGTCCGCGATTGGGACGAAACAACAGGCGATGATCCAAGGCAGAGCTCAACCAAGTGAAGAGCAGCTAGCCATTGAAGGTGGTCAAGTGGTGACTGCAACTGAGAAGGTTCCCAAATCGTACAAAGCAGCTACGACCAGCGCGGACGAGATGCATGGAAGGATGCCATTGCATGTGAGCTCGAGCCGCTCACTGCCAACAAGACCTGGAAGCTGGTACCGAGACCAGCCCATTAGCGCCCGATTGGGTGCCGCTGGGTATTTGCGTTGAAGCGCAACGAGAAGGGACAAGTTGTTCGTCACAAGGCTCGACTGATTGCCAAGGGATACTCGCAACGTCATGGCAATTAACTACGACAAGACGTACTCACCGATGGCATACCTGAACTCGATCCGTGCAAAGATAGCAAAATACTGCGCGGACGGGACAGAGATTAAACAGTGTGATGACACGTGGCGACTGGACGCAAAAAAATGTCCGGGGGTCGTCTCCCATTTCCCGTTAAAGCACCAGCAGAGGTGATTGGTCCAGAAGTACACGCGACGGTGGAAAACAAGGACGAACGATGAACCCGTACAGGTTCCCACAGCATAATGAGGCCAAGTGACTTCCAGAAGACCCCGGATATCGAGTAACTTCTGGATGCAACTTCTGGATGACCAAGACGTTCCGGATGCAGATGCCGACCAGACGCGCCTGATTTGTACCCACCAAGACCCTTCCAAATTTCCAGTATACAAAGACCAAGATGTTAACGACCGACCAAGACGACCAGCCGGATCGGTTATGCACGAAGAGTCGGCTTGCGACAAGGATGTGTCAGCCTTCTGGATGCTGATTACGCCAATGAACCCCATAGTGAAACCAAGACAAATGTGCATATGGAAAGACTTCCAGCAGAGACTTCTACAGAAGACTTCTAGCAGAGACTAAAAATAACAGAGAGTTCGTGTTGCCACCAAGGGCGCAAGTGTTTCCAGGGCCCTTTTAGTTGGTCTGGAGGCACGCTAGAGCAACGCCGGATAAGCCGCCGTGATTTCCGGGGACCTGTGTTGTCTGCCCAGTCTGCGTTTGGGCGCGTCGTGACCGCGAATACCGTCGTGGAACTCTCCGAAAGGCTCAAGACCAAATTAGGCGGTGACTGGGTGGCGCGCACTCGTACGTGATCTGTCCTATTTCATATTCCAGTTGGGAGTGTGTCTTTCAGACCCCGCATTTCATAAGTAATTGCCGTTCCAGGAGGTTGTTCGTAGTCACCCCCCGGAATTTGATCGAATAGACTGCTGTGTGATAGGACTGTATATTGAGTGATCCGGAAGTAGTTTTCCTTTTGGATACATCTGAAAGTTATCTTCCGGAAGAGGTTATAAATCCTCCTTCTGGAAGTGGTGCGCGACAAGGGTACATCTGGAAGTGACCAGTGTTCCAGGTGAAACACAATTAGATTGGTGTACGGACCCACTGCTCAAGGGTCCAAAAGAATAAGTAGCAGCTGTATATTGTGTATAACTCTCTGTATTATTTGGTCATCTGGGAAGACTTTGCTAGTGGTCTAACCCCAGCTGTACTGACTGGGTCCGGAAGTGAACGTACGCACTCTGTATTCTTGTATTCATTTTGATTGTGTAGGAACAGCTCATCAGGTGGAGTCCGGTCTTTCGAAGACAAACGACATAAACGACACCTATAGGGATTACACAATGTCACACGCCAAGCTACTTTCGGAAGTCTAGTGCTTCCGCAAGTCGTCTGACCCCATTGAGCTTTCCGAAAGGCGAACTTTAATCTTCCTGATTGGCCGAGTCTTCTGGCGCGCGTGCGCTATACACCCTGGACGATAAAGGCGTTCACCCACCTCGCCTCAGCTGGTGCGCGTGCCCGGATTTGGACGTCTAGTGATTTCACCGAGTTGTTCTTATATTACTGATTGAGTTCTAGGGGACTGAGTTCTAACTAACCTTCTAACCGTGGTTATTATGGCTGGAATCGAAAGCACATGCGAAGGTGGACGTGAGGGATCTGAACGCAGCGACGCGTCCCGATCATCATGTCGAGTGCAAGGGTTGCCTCCGGAGGAGCAGGCGACTTTGGATGAGGTCGTCAGAAACGCTCGGAAGGCAAACGCTGCGAAGTGCAAAGCTGCCCAAGAAGCGAAGGAGTCGTCGGCCCAAGAAGAAGACACTTCTGGATCCGCCGTTCAGGAAGCGCACCAAGCGAATCAGTACGGCGATGTGGAGGTGCTTTCAGATGTGGAAGAAGACTCCGAGTGGTCTGGATCGGGATCCGGTTCGAACGACGAAGATGATTCCGGCTCGCAAGCGTCCGATGAGTCTTCTGAGGGAGACGTCGTGAAGGTTGAGCCCCCGGCAGAAGATCGAGTTTCGGACACTCTTCAGCCGGAAGAAGAAGTGGAAATTCTGGATGACGTCAAGACTTCAGAACAACCACAGACAATCAAGAAAGAGCGGCCGTTGTCGACCGTTCAAGAAGATGCTGTGCTTGTAGATGTAGAAATGTATTTGCCTGTGCGGCCGAATGTCCCATTGCAGATGGAGCTTCCAGACGTCATATTGACACAACTCCCTCAAGTCTCTATGCAGAAGGATTACCATCCTGAAGTTCAAAAAGTGAAGACTGGGACGGCCGACGTTTAGATGACGGAGGCCCAGGCAAAAGCGTATTGGCAGATCAAGTTCGACGTTGGGAACGCGATGTTTCTGAAAAGAATGTCCCTCCGGATGTCAAGTATGACTGGCCATAAGTGCGTCTGGATTCCGAATTGTTTGTGACTAGTCTGACTACTTCGCATTATCTGAGACAACGGATGTCGATGCCGACTCAAGCGGACGCCTGGATTGCTGATATGCAATTACGACGTCGCACGGTCGGAACGGCCCGAGATAGGACCGCAGCTATGATTCCTCCTGGAATGTTTACACCCCGGGAGTGCGTTGCGATCTTGCAGACCATCCTTTTCGAGGCCGGTTTCGAGTTTGTCAATTTGGTGCCTGGATGGTTCCGGACGCGAGTTTACAAAGTGCATCCGGATCTCGTCCGACGAGTGGTGGGCGAAATGCTGCAACTACTTGTGGCGGAGCTGATCGAGTGGAAACAGGTGGTGAATCAGAGTCAAGAACTTCTGAAAGTTCTGAGTCAAGCTGCCCCTGGAGATGCTGATCGACTACGTCTGAAAGTTGCTGCTCAAGTTCCACATGGAGTGGTAATTGCGACGGATCACGAGATCAGTCTGTTGGGATCGGAGTATGTGTGGCATTTAAAAGCAGCCGGCTTCCGGAAGGTGCGAAGTCCGCGAGGAGTTGCGAATGAGGAAGCCGCGTTCAAACATATTCAACGTGTAGCTGTCCGACCGCCTCCTTCATCGATCCCGTCGCCGTCGTCGCTCCAGTCGGCGCCCTCTTCGGCTGTCTGGAATCTGGAAGTGCTTTTGTCCAGAAGCATTTTATCCTCCGCCCAGAATGTATCTGAACAAATGGGATCGGATTCTACTCCAAGTATGTTTGGAACTTCCGGAGGGTCAAGTGAGTCGATGTCTAGTGCTACCTCCAGTTCACGAACTTCCAGAGATAGTTCGTCCGGATCTTCCGGATGGAACATCGGCCGAGGAGCAGGAGAGCATATGCCGTTCTCAGCATTTGGGCCACGAGCGATGACGGCGCAGAATCTGGGAGGAGCTGTTCCGGCGGAAGCTGGTGTAGGTATGTATGTCACTCACGAAGTGATTCCACGAAACCCAGCACTAGTTAATCAGGAAGACATCGTCATGTCGAAAGTCAAGGCGAAGGATGCTCGAAGACACAAGTCCAAGGTTACCTCCAGAAGGACCACCCGATACAGGGACGAGTCATCGTCGGAAGATTCAGATGAAGATACCCGTCGTCGGCGTGGACGTTCCAACAGCAGACATTCGGCACGATCCAAACGTCGGTCGCCTTCCGAAAGATCCTCTCGTTCGAGTCATTCCGGAAGATCACGTCAGTCGGTAACTTCCGGATCCACACAAGTCGCG
>JAHWLE010000060.1:0-45754 GCA_024679135.1 Phytophthora foliorum
GGTGGCGGACGCGTTGTCCGTCGTCTCCGCCGCTGGCGCTGCCTCCCCCGCGCGCTTCTTCACCATGGTTCCGCGTCAAGAGGTTCACGAGTGCGGAACCGGAACCGATGAAGGGTAACCGGGTTATTCCATCTGAAAAGGGTTACCTTCTTATGAGCCAATCAGACGCCAGAATGGATCGTTCTCCATTTCAGTGTGGGCAGAATCAATCTCGCCAAGATGCAAGCGAGTGAAGCAAAGCCGACGTCCAAGTCGGATGCGGCCTACGCCTTCGACGAGGAGGTTCTCAAGGACGTACGCAACAACAAAGTATGGATGCAGGACCCCAAGTACTTCAAGAAGGTGATCGTGTCGCCCGCGGCCACCATGAAGATGCTCAACCACGCCAACTCAGGCGTGGAGAAAGGCATCAAGGCCGGCGGCAAGCCCGTGGAGATCATGGGGCTCATCATGGGCAGACCGTCCACCGGCACGGACAGAGACGCTGGAGACGCCCACACGCTCGTGGTCACCGACTGCTTCCCGCTGCCCATTGAAGGAGCCGAGACGCGCGTGTTGGCGGACGACGCCGAGGTCATCAACTACATGATATCGCTGGGGGAGGCTGTGGAACAGACACGCAAGGAGAAGTTCATGGGTTGGTACCACAGCCATCCATTCGACGTGGAGGTACACAGTCACTGCTTCCTCTCGGCTACGGATGTCAGCACGCAGTTGCAGTGGCAGCGCTCGGAAGATCCGCACGGCAACCCGTGGCTCGCCATTGTGCTGGATCCGCTGCGCTCGCTAGCCAAGAAGCGTCCGGAGATGGGAGCGTTCCGAGTGTACCCGCCGGAGTTCGCTGCACCCGTGAACGAGACGCCAGATGGCACAATTGTCACGGACGAGGGCGCGAGGCTGGAACGCTGGGGCAACTGCTGGAACCGCTACTACACCCTGGAGATCGACTACTTTATGAGCACCCTGGGTTCCCAGGTGGTGAGCGTTCTCTCGGAGGAATTCCTGTGGATGCGCACGCTGAGTTCCAACACGATGCAGGAGCGTGAGAACCGTGACCGCTTCTCGGAACGAATCCAGCTGCTGGCGAACAAGTTGGATGGCTGCGAGGCCCATTTGATGCCGCGGGCTGGACGTGGAGCGTCGCGAATTGGCGAGTACTACGTGCCGGAGAAGCAGCAGTCGCACAAGGAGGCCGAGGAGTCGGCCCTTGATAAAATCACTCAGGCCGCGAACGAGCTTGCTATCGAGAATTCACTGGGCCAGGAACTTCAGGTCACCAAGAAGGCCCTCTTCAACGACAAGTAACGTGGTTTTCATGGCGTAGTAGGAGAAACGGCACTAAAAGTACTAAACATGAGTGCGTGACTTGTTTCCAGCCCTCTGCGATAAATTATTGCCAGCAACCGACTTACATCGGCTAGCCTAAAACAATTTGGTTGTAGTTCTTCCTTCGCCCATGGCAAACAGCTCTTCCGCGATTCGCTCTTGAGCTTCCATGGCCTCCAGGTTCTCCTGAAGTGCCTCACGCTCAGCATTGTCCACCACGCGTACCACAGTCTGCTGGGGGAACAGGGAGGCTGTCGAAGAGCGCGCCCCGCAGCCGTTGCCCTTCTTAAAGCGCTTGTAGTTCACCAGACCATTTCCTCCCCTTCTGCCTTGGAGAGGGGGCTCTCGCTTCTTCACAACCAGATCACAGCTAACGACAAGTGGCTTACCAATGTCATCTTCCTCATACTTCACCTTGCGTGGGCTCAAGACACGCGCAGACATCCAGCAAGGCGTGCCCTCTTCCTCCTTAGGCTTTCCTCCATGAGAGGGTGACCGCTCACTCATGCTCAACGACGACGACGAGACTTCATTCCGTAAGATGCGTTGTCAAAATCAAAGGAAGCACCATGATAACGTTAGCCACATGCAGACCAATTCGCTGCGCATACTGAGAGCTACCTCGCTGGGGCTCGCCGTGTACGGGAAGTTGCACGATATTGATGTCCTCGGAGATATTACCTTTCATCTGCGCACCAAAAACAAAGGAGCTTAGCGATGAAAGAATGTGAGTAACTCAAAATGAAGATAGTGCAAGTGCGGTACCGCGAAAGCACTCTCGTAGTGCGGGTCGGTCATCTGCTCAGAAATCTCCTTGACCGTTACGTCCACAGTATTGACGTCCATGGCGTCCTCCACCGACTCAGAATCCGGATCCTCAGCCGATTTTACATCATCATCTTCGTATTCTGCCGTCGACCTAGATCGCAGACTCAAATGCTCGGGGAAACTCATGATTCGAGGAGCAGACGAGCTTGCGTAACTGGCAAGACTACTGCTGAAAGCTGAGTCGTTCGATGTCGTAGGCGCTTTCACGAAGATCACGCTCGCTGCAAGCTCTTGTACACTGGTAAACATAGCCCCCATCGATCGAAACAATTCCACGCGTCGCTCCACCATTTCAACTAGACTAGACGCATCACTGCCTGTAGAGGTCCGCTGCTCGCTTTGACCTCCCGTGCTGGAGAACCCTGTGCCCTGAGAAGGCTCTACCAGCAGCAGCCGCTTACTCGACGCCTGAGAATCAAGCTCTTGCACCAGTGCGTCGTCTTCCTCAAAGTCCTTGTAAGCAGCAATCACAACACCGCCCATCGCCGCAATAAGCTCCTGCATGGACTGCGGCGTCAGAAACACCACCACATACCCCTGAAAGAGCGTCTTTCGCAGTGGATTCGGCAAATAGTTGCTCTCCACCGATGGAATCGATGGATCCGACGGTAAAAATTCTTCACATCGTGGCAACGGCTCCGACAGGCTCGAGCGGTTCAAAATGGCGTAAATCCACGGCGTGCACACCACCGGTTGGTTGTACACGAGCGCCCAGAGCACCTTGACAGTCGCCACAATGCGTCCTGGGTCCATGATACAGTGCGTGGCGTCCTTGCTCTCCGCTGCAATCAGGTGCATGCCAATGCGCTGGCACGCGTCGTTCACCTGCTCCCGACTCGCGCGTTGGATGCGCGAGGCCACGAGCACAAACACTTGGTAGCGTACGCGCAGCACCGACTTCTTGGCTCCGAACGAGATCTGGTCGCCATGGCGCAGCCGCCGCGTGCCGAAGCTCTGCTCCTGGTTCACGAACGAGCCGAAGCGCGACTTCTGGTCCACCAGCTCCAGCGTCGGCCGCGTCGACGGGTCCCCCAATTGCTCGGGCGTCAGCGCTCCCACGCGAATCAGCGCGTGCGTGCGCGAGATGGACGAATCCGCGTGGAAGTTGAAGTGGCAGCGCTTGCGCCCCACGCTCCACTCACCAGCCACCAGGTAGAAGGTCGTGTCGGCGCCGTCGCCCGCCACCACGTCCAGAACCCACATGCCTGAAATGTATCAATATTGACCGTTGTATTGGATTTTGACCTATCCCGAGGAGTCCTGAATGAAGACTTGAAAAAGTGGATCGGCGACGTCGAGATGCATTTTTTGCTTCACCTTTGCTATAGAATAACCGAGCTAACTGCCTTACGCATTAAAAGTCAACCATGCCTTGCCCAGTCATTGGTTTGTTCGGGTCCCGGGCGTTTTCGCCCAAAAGCCCAGTCAAATAGGCGGCGTGGGCGAGCACGGGTGGCGCCACCGTCACCGGCACTGCCATTGGTAACGGAACTGCGCCGCACTGGGCACATGCAGCACGGGCGCGGGTCGCCCACGCACCTGGTCTGTTATGTTTTCAACTTTTGCATCCTCGCCTGGGCAAAGTGGCGCCACTGAAGCTGCAGGGGACGAATCGGCACACTAGTCTTCCTCTGAGCCACTCAAGTTGACTTCGTCAAACAAGGAATCACGGCTTGTCGCGCCCGTGTCGATACGCAGCGGCGACAGCCGTCGCGCGCTTCTCACTGGACTACCGGTAGCAGCGCGTTCCGGCGATGACGTTCTGTGGCGTTCTGCTGGGCCTGCAGCAATCACAACGTTGGTTAGTTGAATGATACTCGTATCAAAGCGAATGAAATTTTTACCATAGATATCGAGTGTGCCATCCCGGTTACTCGACCAATCTCGCAGTTCCGATCTCCCACGTCGCCCATTTGACGTCCCTGAAGGACGGTATCGCTGCGAGTGCTGGCGTGCACTATACGTCGAACGCGTCGAGAAAGACGAGACTTTGCGGTTACTGGCTGAGCCAATGCGATGAAGTCCTCGCTCTCCTCGTCCTTGAAACTTGACGCGGCTCCAAATCTCATCAACCCAAACTATATTGGATGCGAGCTGCTGCAAGTCCCCAGACACGGTGCCAAAAAACCCTGACAACCAACAAAGTACAGTGTAATTATTACACTTGTCAGCACACCACGTCGTCGGGCAGCTTATTTATCAGTTGCCAGTCACTTACCGACGATCCATACTTCCTTGCGTAACTTGTTGCGCACAAAATTTAGTGAGCTGTAGAAGTCTCCATCACCGCTTAAGAGAATAACACGGTCAATATGCTGCACTAACCAAGATGCAACAAAACGTCAAAACTCAAACCAGCATACGAGATGCGCTTTCCACATCGTACATTCAGCGTCGTCAATGTTAGCATCTTGGTGGCAATCCTGCACAGAATTGTACGATAATTAACAGAAACATAACTACACAGTGAGTTTGAAAGTCAAATATTTTGAAGTAGCACGCACGCAGTGTCGACGCTCTTTTGAACGTTCTGAGTTAATCGGTTTCCACATCTAGTGCAACGGCAGCTGTACTTCTTCGTTGAGAAAACCTCGACTTGGAACTGCATTACCGTATTAACAACAAAATTTGTACATCAAACGTAAGAGCGTCCGCACCTGCGGTCCTATCGGTGGTGCAAACTTAAGAGCATGATATTCAGAGGCCATCGCGCTATCGCCTAGTGCATCGCTTCTTTGGCTGTCAAAGTACCAGCATTCTGTCATGTGCAGCAAAAAGAGATTAGCAGTTATGACAGGACTCCATGGCCAAATTAATGCACCTACCTTCAAACGTGGCATCAGCCATGCTCTCGAGCTCCGTTCGTAGACTGACAAAGTCGAGTTTCCTCCCTATATTGAATTAATGTAAGCAGTTTGAACCTCATTTCCCTGCACACACGCACAACGCTCACCAAAATGCGTCCATGGATGCGAGCATAGGCTCCATCTGTACACCAAATAAAACAAGACGTTAGCCTCATAGTCGATATCTAGTATGCAAGAGCAGCAGCTGACGCTAGCGCACCGATAATCAGTGCGGTGGCGGTGGTGCGGCTCTTCCTCTCCCCCCCCCCTTCGCCATTGCCACGGCGCGCCAGCTGTCACTCTCAAGTTAATGTGAAAGAGACCAACTCGCTTGCCACCGTCGAAGTTGATGACATTAATCGTCATATCTCCCTTTTTTGCTCTCGGCTGCCGCACGCAGCATCGGTTGACGATCGTGTCGGATGGCCGTGCTGCGTGATCTGGGACCGAGGAACGCAAACGTTCGCTGCTTGATACGCGCCCACATTACACTCAGCACTTGCCCCGTCGCAGGATCGCGAGCAACGTTATAGAGAAAGTAGCCGAGCAGTGGCACGAGCACCGCCGCGTACACCACCGCAATGAAGATCCAGAGCTCCTCGAGCGACGAGACGGAGCTGCTAGGCTTGGCTTGGACAGCAGCCGCTCGGAGCGAGAACAGCACGAAGGCGCTCACGAGCATCATCGCCAACGGTTGAACGTATCTTCAACTTCCGAAATACAACATTCGCATTAGCATCCGCAACATTTGCACTAAGACAAAAAGCGCGGGAACCAAAACTTGACTTTTTCGACCAGCATGGCCCGGATGAAGCGCAGACGTGAGGAGGCTTCGCAGCGCAGCAAACGATCTCGCCATCGTATGTGAACGTGCATCAGTGAGCAGCGCAACGGTTGTCTTGTATGCTAACGATTTTGCTGCGGAGCAGGCAACTCCATCGACAGCGCAGAAGATAGCGACGACGTGCTGCCCACGAACGTCGTGGTGGCCGACGGACCCAGCGACGAAGAAGAGAAGGACGAAGACAACGGCAGCGACGAGGAGGAAGCGCTGCTGGACTTCACGCAGACGGACTATGCCGTGCAGATGAGCCAGGCGGAGCAGCTTGCGGACGACGACGAGAGCGACGAAGGCAGGAAGGCCAACAAGTCGCCGACCACGCCCAAGGCTGTGCAGAAGCTGTCGGACAAGGTGCGTCCATTAGGATTTTGTTCCTGGGGAGTGTAGAGGCTCGACATTGATGTGGTGGTGTGGATTAGGCACTGGATGAGCTCACGGCCAAGCTGGTGCGCTACATGCTGTACAAAGGCGGCTTGAAGCTACCGATTAAGTTCGCAGATATCAGCAAGGAGGTGTTTCCGCAGTATAAGAGCGTGTCGAGGTGAGCGAATTGGCTGGGAATGGGGCACTTGTGTTGCCTGCTGACGACTGTGCTGTGCAGATACTTTTTCTACCATGCGAAACAGAAGATCGAGAATGTGTTCGGCTATCGCGTGGTGCAGGTGGAAGACAGCACGAGCAAGGAGCTGTACCTGGTGCTGAACAACGCGTCGTCGCAGGAGCACTTGCTACTCATGAACAAAACGGGCAAGGCTGCATCGCGTGGCTTTCTCATGATGATCCTTGGTCTCCTGTGGTGTGCCCCCGCGCGGCAGCTTTCGGAAGGTTCGTGACTCCTATGAGCCATGTAAATGTTTATCTCTGTCCCGTGGTCTGACGATTGTTGCTTTCGAAATGTAGATGACTTATGGAAGCAGCTGATCCGTCTGGACCGGAAGGTGAAACTGAAAGGTGAGCACCCGCAGCTCGGCGACATCCCTCTTCTATTCAAGACATTTGAGTCCCAACTGTAAGTGAAGTGTGAGTTGCTACTGAGCATACTTGGCAAGTGTTGATGATCGTTGATTCGCAGCTACCTGGATGCCACCTCGGAGCTTGATGCAGACCTGAAGAAGATCAAGTACTATAAGTACGGGCCTCGCACTTTCATGGAAGTGGGCAAAGTGCAGATTCTCAACTTCGTGTGCAAGGTGCGTGATATCTCTTTTCATCCGCCGCTGTGTAATCGTTGATTGACGCTGTTGTTCTGCGTGACGTAGCTGATCACGGGACGTCCTCCATCGGACGTGCAGATTAACGAGGTGCTGGCGGAAGACAGCTAAGGTCGCTAGTCCCCGAAGTAACTTCTCTCATTAGCAGCATCCATCATCAACGTATCCATTCCCCGTTTTTGTTCCTTCTTCCTGCCATCCGTTCACGAAATGGAGTCCATCGTTGCCGCCTACGGGTCGTCGTCCGAGTCGTCAGACGCCGCCTCCTCGCCGGATAGCGAAGTTGAATGCTATGATGCAGATGAGTTGACTGCCAACAGTGACGTACAGGTTGGCGCCAAGCGGAAGCGCTCAGGTGAGCCGCAGGTGAAGCGAGCGTTCCCGCACGTGGATGGTAATTGGCCAAGTCACGTTCGGATCGACATTGCAGTTACCCCAGAGCTGCGTGAGCTGGCCAGAGATGCAATCGAACGGGCCCAGGACCTAGTTGGTAATGCGGTGACATTGATCCCTTTAGAAGAACTTGGACTTGGAGAGTCCTCCTCAACAGAAGGAGACACTAGCCTACATTT
Source organism: Phytophthora foliorum (assembly GCA_024679135.1). Lineage (NCBI taxonomy): Eukaryota > Oomycota > Peronosporomycetes > Peronosporales > Peronosporaceae > Phytophthora > Phytophthora foliorum. Next base: position 7,625 of record JAHWLE010000060.1, read on the forward strand.
GAGCCTGTCGCGGCCGTTTGTACTCACCTACGACCAGATCGGTGGATTCGTAGATTCGCTTCGTGCCGCGCTCAAATGGCGACAACGGTGCGTGGGTATGCGGTGACTGTGCAATGAGATGAGGCTGTGCTGATGACTTTCGAACACTGCACGCAGTTTCAGCATCACCCTGCGACGCGCGCTAGTATTGGTGAATGACGACAAAACACGATCGTTCCTGGCGCTTCGGGTTGGTGAAGGTGAGCAGCAGTTCATCCAAGTGTTGCGTTGTGTGGACCAGTGTCTGACACAATTCAAACTGCCCACTTACTACAAGGTACGCCTTCACCGTTCAAAATGCTGCTACCATAAAACATGAAACGGAGTGGTAAAATTCATATTTTCTGCTGTTGTGTTTGCTGCCGATGGCACGGGCCATGCTGCGTGCTTGCTTGCTTTCGTCGGGTTGGCTTTGATCTCATAGGATCCCATTCCGCATGTCAGCATCGCGTCTTCGATGGGCGAAGGGCTCGCGCAACTGACAGCGGACCAATGTGAAAGCCTCCACACACTCCGACAGGGAAAGCAGCAGACGACAACATCATGCTTTACGACAGGCGTGGCAACAGTCCACGTGGCCATTGGCAACAAACACTACAACATCCCGCTCCGTTAATCACCCGATTCTCCAGTTCTTCCCCAGCAGCTAATCAGCAACTTGAGGCTTCCATCACTCGTGTCCTCCCGCATTTTCCACCACTTAAGCCAAAGCGTGCTGATGCCTCATTCGCTCTCCGTATCAGAAGCGAGATCGATAACTTGCGTTCGGCAACCGATTTCATCCACTCCGCCATCAGCCCCCTGCACTGTCATAACCGATGCCGCTGCCGTAGATCTCAGCGACACGGGTAATGACAGAGGGAACGGCTTGCTTCCTCCCTCATCCGAACTGCTGATATCCGACAAAGTGAAGACAGGCAAATCGTCTGCTTGTCTGTCTCCACGTCCTCCACGTTTTGATCGCCCTCGCTCGTTATTTTCTACACGTCAACATCCAAGTAACCATATTAGGTTGCATCCTCCTCGAGATACGGGGGTACACTTACCATTTCTTTTCCTTTTCTTTCCGTTCCTCACCCCGGCACCTCGTTTTCCGTCAGCTGAAGATTTCTTCGCCTTCTTAGCCACTGTTAGAACACCAACCGCCATGCTTTCGACACCAGGAGCTGCCATCGGAGCAGCAGCTCCCTCGTTGCTACGTTGATCTGCACGCGGTCGATCCCTCGATCGTGAGCGGCTACGACCTCTACTATTCTTGCCCTTCCCTCTTCCATTCTGGCGCCCAGCACGATTACGAGCTTTTCCGCGTGTAGGGTGGTTGGAACGATGCGATGTATCCGCTTCAAGCGGAGCAATCACGACTTGCCGACCACTGCCAACGTCTTGACTCTCATCGATTGGTGACGAAGAGCCATTGTTAAGTTGAAAGTCTTCACCCTGGTGATCTTCAAACCATCCGGGCGCATCTCTCTTCCGCTCATCTCTCTGACCTTGGTCACGAGGCCTCACTTGCCGAATATTTTTTACTTGAGACCACAAGTCGTTCATCCAGATCACTCGAGACGCAAGCTGCTGCAGATCCCCAGATACTGTGCCTCGATAACCTGCACAAATGTGATATGAGAACTTGCTCAACAAATTACATTAGCAGCAAAAACACAATGCTGCAAACGCATGAGCAAAACCACTTACCGATCACCCAGATATCTTTTCGCAGCACATTTCGAACGTGGCTTAATGAGCTGTAGAAGTCGCCATCACCTACCACAACCAAACAGTTATTAACAAAAAAGCTTGAACTTCAAAACAGCACGAAAGTTAAGTTTACCCGCGAGCAGAATAAAACGATCGCAAATCTACGCATCAAGCATGAACAGGGTTTACAGAGTGCTTTCACAAAACCGGCAGGGCATCACCAGATTACGCGCGTACATTTTCGTAGGCAAGGGACAAAATCTTGGTAGCAATTCTTGAAAAACAAAAGAACGGCAAAGTCAGATAGGTGCAAGCAAGTACTTCCCAAAGGCCGCGCATGATGTACAGACCCGTTGTCCACTCCCTTCTGCACATTCTGCGTGAAGTGGTTGCCGCATCTTTTGCAATGACAGCTATACTTTTTCATAGGAAACAAGCTGACTTGGAACTGTGCGCATCCAACACCGCAAGCAAACAAAACAAATCCTCAATACCCACCCAGCGCCACATCCAAACGAGCAAGCTACAATACCTGAGGTCCGTCGGGAGGGGCAAACTTCAGCATGTGGTACTCGGCTGTTAAGGCTGGATTAAGCCGCTGAGCTGAGGGGTTTTGATCGAAGAACCAGCAATCTAATGAAAAACGAGAAGGTCAAAAGGCATCCGCGGCTTTTTCTCCATCCCTGCGACCCAGCGGGTGCCAACGCGAGCTACCTAGACGCGACTGCATCTGCATGCAACGACACGGCAGCTCTATACGTAAGTGCGTGCATAAGCTCGATGCTTACCTCCAAACTGTGTCGCCGCCTGTTCTTCCAGAGCTGCTCGGAGCTTGATATAGTCGATTTTGCCTCCCTTCAGACAGCCAAACGACCGCACAATATAGAGTCACATACTACAATCGGATGTGAAGCATCAACATGCTACGCACCAAGTCGCGAGCGCCGATCAGAGCGTACGATCCGTCTGCAGCCAACCAGTCGCCCCCAAAACCGCGAGAAAAGCGACTAAGAAACACCGTATAAGACGCTCAGCAGACGCAAGGCTTTACGTACCGATGACGAGCGCCGTCCGTGTAGATCCTGTCTCCATGACCGAAACCGAGGACGCCGTGGACACGGTTGAGCTCACGGAGGACGCCGCCGCCATGCCCCAGTTATTTTATCCTTTTGCTTCGAATTCGTCTCAAGCCGTTCGCATTGGCTAAAATAAGGATTATTTTCAGCCAATGCAATAATATATATGTCGCCCCACCCCGTCCCCCCCGCTTTTTTTTTTCCAGATTTCAGTTTCAGCCAATGAGAAGTCAGATCGTTCCCGCCCAAGCTCGGTGGCTCTCACAACCGAATCGAGAGACCGACGCGTATCGCTCGGCCGCAAGCAGCACAAGCCTAAAAAGCAAGTCAACCCACCAAGCTACCAACCATGCCGGGCGAGGAGAACAAGGAGTTCGATGACGAGCTGGTCGACTACGAAGAGGAGGAAGAGACGACGACGGACGCATCCAAGGACGCCGCCGAGGGCAAGGACGCCAAGAAGTAAGAAAAAAAGATCTCAGAGGGGGGAATGCGTACCCGAGAGAGGGGGAGCAGCGCCGAGGAGAGAGCGACGCCGGGGGGAGAAGACGACGAGTTCTTGCTCGCCCGCCTACGTGCGGAGGACCTCTTGAGAGTCCGAGCTGGCCGTCTTGATGACGCAATCGACGCTCGGTCGCTCGGCTACGCACCGCTCGCTCGGGACCGCCGAGAGAGGAGGGAAAGAGCCCAGTTTTGTTAACAACTTCTTCTTTATCTGTTGCGTGCTGTCGCTGGATGGTGATCGACCTGGTGGGATCGTAGGGGCCACTACGTCGGCATCCACAGTTCGGGTTTCCGTGACTTCATCCTCAAGCCTGAGTGCCTGCGCGCCGTCGTGGACTGCGGTTTCGAGCACCCGTCGGAAGGTGGGATCCAGTTCATGCCTGGACGAGAGGAAGAGAAAAGACTAACAGTATGCGACTTTCTATTGGATGTGTGCAGTCCAGCACGAGTGCATTCCGCAGGCCGTTCTCGGCATGGATATCATTTGCCAGGCTAAGTCGGGTATGGGAAAGACCGCCGTGTTTGTGCTTGCCACCCTGCACCAGGTACGAAGCTGCTTCTCTTGAGGACCGTGCTGTTTTGCGGCCGCTGATGAACTTTTTGCTGGATTGTACCTTAGATCGAGCCTGTCGACGGCCAGATCAGCGTCGTGGTGATGTGCCACACCCGTGAGCTGGCTTTCCAAATCGCCCACGAGTACGAGCGTTTCAGCAAGTACCTGGTTGACGTCAAGACCGGCGTGTTCTATGGAGGTATGCAGTTTTTCATACCATGAAGTCTAGTTGTGAAGAAAAGCGGCTTACACGATCTTGTTTGTAGGTGTGCCCATCTCACAGAACCGTGAGGCTTTGAAGAACAACCCGCCCCACATCCTTGTGGGTACTCCTGGCCGCATCCTGGGTCTGCTTCGCGAAAAGACTCTGAAGCTGGACAAGGTGAAGCACTTTGTCATGGACGAGTGTGACAAGATGCTGGAGGCCATCGGTGCGTCGTGCGAACGATATTGGGAATGCATAGAACAATATATCTAAGACTAACCTGGGTTTTCGACAGATATGCGCCGCGACATCCAGGAGATCTTCAAGGCTACCCCGCACGACAAGCAGGTGATGATGTTTTCGGCTACTCTGTCCAAGGAAATCCGCCCGGTGTGCCGTAAATTCTGCCAGGACGTAAGTGAAGTGCTTGACAAGTTGTGATTATCTCGAGTGCAACATGCTAACGGACTCTTTGTGCGATCGCGCTTGTTGCACAGCCGATGGAGATCTACGTCGATGACGAGACGAAGCTGACGCTCCACGGTCTTCAGCAGTATTACATCAAGCTGGAGGAATCGGAGAAGAACCGTAAGCTGAACGACCTCCTTGATGCACTGGAGTTCAACCAGGTGGTGATCTTCGTGTCCAAGAAGAACCGTGGACGCGAGCTGAACCGCCTGTTGAACGAGTGCAACTTCCCGTCGATCTGCATTACGGCTGACCTTACCCAGGAGGAGCGTATCAAGCGATACAAAAGCTTCAAGGATTTCCAGAAGCGTATCCTTGTGACCACGGACCTGTTCGGCCGTGGTATGGATATCGAGCGTGTCAACATCGTCGTCAACTACGACTTCCCGAACGACAGCGACCAGTACCTCCACCGTGTGGGTCGTGCCGGTCGTTTCGGTACCAAGGGGCTGTCGATTAGTTTCATCTCGTCGGAGGAGGACACGGAGATGCTAGCTAAGGTGCAGTCGCGTTTCGAGGTGAACATCCCGGAGCTTCCCGACCAGATCGACATCTCCACGTACATGACCACTTAGGCGAACAGTTCACATGGAGAACGAGGAAGGGGAAGAAGGGTGCGAGACAGGTTCTCAAACCAAAACCAACCGACCTCGCGCTTTACAACCCGCACGAGCTCCATTTTCGGAAGAAAACTTTGCTGCTGCTGCGTGGCTGAATGAATATACCCTAAGCGAGACTACGGACGATGCTTTTACGACTCGGCTCGCGCTGTTTCTACTGGTGTCGTCCCAAGCCGCCGGTTCCAAGTGTTACTCTTTTCTCCGTCGCTTCGTCGACCCGTCAATATCCTTCATGCCCCCAAGGTGGCTCTTGTACTTTTCGCGAATGCCGTCATTACGCGCCCACAGCGAGTCGCGGCTGGACGTGTCTTGGTCTGCCAGATGTGTGTACTTCGTGCTTATGAATTATAATTGTGAACATAACAAAAGAACGGACAAGTGGTTAGAGTAAAACTGGCAATGGTAGGCACACATCGCACAAGTTCCATACCGGCCAGCACGTCCAAAGTTCTTGACCTGCATCACCGCGGGAAGCATTTCCTTATTGAACTTGTCCTCTAACGTCGCCTCGGTGGCGTCTCGCTTGCGCACGTCGTCCTTCGAGTAAATGCTGTCATCGTCCACGTAGAAGGCGCCTTTGTGGTAGTACTTTTGCATGAAGCGTAGCTTCTTCTTCTCCTTGGGCTCATTTTTCTTCAACTTGCTGCAAACGCCACACACGACAATCAACCGTTAGCACAGCTACTGTACCGCTCGCTATTCAATAACTCTTGGAATGCGTACGCGTCCTCGGCGGCGCGTTCTTCCTCTGTCATGTTACGCCTCCTTTCCGTTTCCTCCTCGTCCTTCCTGCGTTGGTCCTTTCGATCGCGGTCACTACATGAATTCTAAGTCAGAACAGAATAGTGCAGCCACCCTCATCAGTAAAAGGAGTCACTTACCGTTTGATACGCCGCATTTCGCGCAGTTCCCAATCACGGTACTCCTGCGCCGGGTCCAGGCCATCCGTATCATCCGGCATCTCCGCATCAGTTGAGTCACCCTTATCGGCCCCGTCCTGCTCGCGCTTAATTTCTTCTGCGACTAAGCGGCGCGACTCCATTTTTCGCGCCTCCATCTTCTCCATCTCGTGCTGCTGGCGTCGTTCCTCTTCTGCTGCTAGCTCCTCTTGGCGCTTCACAGTCCCACGAGCCTTCTTAGGGACGAAAACAGGCTTCATTAGCTCCTCACCAGGTTCCGAGTCATCCGTGTCGGTCTCATACTCTGAGCTACTGCTGCCGCTGCTGCTACTAGACTCGATGCTGGTTGCACTCTTGGCAGCAGGGGCTGTCACGCCACCCCGCTTTACAATTTGAGGCTCCACAGGTTGGCGCCCGCTCCTCTTGTCCATTACAGCAGGATTAGTCTCCCTTTGCACTTCGCGTGCCTTTGCCTTGTTGCGCAACATGCGCCGACGACGATCGATGTCAGAGTCATCTTCTTCCTCCGAGCTCGAATCTTGCAGAGCCTTGGCGACATCCTCTCCACTAGAGTCCTTTTCGTCCTCTGAAGACGAGAGCACTCGCTTTCTAACGCCGCGGTCTGTAGAGGCAGCAGAAGCAGCAGAGCTGACGACCTGCGCCTCCACGCGTCTCCGTCCAGTGCCAATCACTGGAGCAGCAGCTTTGTGCTGCGCTTTGGCCTTCGGGAACGCCCGCACCTGCCTGTTGGCCGTCACGAAGCCTCGTTCTTCCTCGTAGCCGTGTGCGAATGTAGGCACCTGTCCTGCCCGATAGCGCGTCACCTTCTTGGACGGGTCCACCTTGGGCTTCAGTGGCTTGAACGCCTCCGTCTCCTCTCTGCGATGGAATTGCAAGCGTAAGAGACCGAGAGAGAAGCTGACAAATATGAAGCAACAGGCAGAGAGAACACATACTTGGTGGTGGTGTGACGCAGCGACACCGGGTCGCCGGGGGTGTCGTCTGGCAGCAGCAGCCCCAGGTCCTTCTTGGTGAAGAGCGCCATCGCTTTGGAAGACCCTGAATTTAATGGTGAAATTAACGATAGTAATTCGTTACTACAGTAGTAGACAATACTAAGTACGATGTTCGGTTTTTCGATCTTTTGCGATTATTGTGAGCTATTGCAATTTTGTTGTCCAGGCGTTGCTACCTGGTTGACAGAGCGTGCTTCCTTATGCCACACGGTCAACATCAAAGACACCTGCTTTACTTGGTGGCTTCAACAGTCTCGCGGTATCGGCTAGGCTGGTTGAAGTGGCCATGAGCGAGAAACGGGATGCAGCGAGGATCACGAAACCACCGCAGTATGTGAAAGGGCGTTTTAGAAACGGAGGCCAGTGATCAGAACTCAATAAGGAACGCGCGCCGGACGGACGCTCTCGCGAAGCTAACAACAAGACACTAGCCATCATGGACGATGGCATGAGCGCGAGTGAACTGCGGCAGCGATACGACCGTGGAGGCAGTGTGCGCGACTGCGACCTTAGTGCGGCCCAGCTTCGTTCCAGATATGCTATCCCCGGCAACAGTACGTGCAGACGCTAATTGACGCAGGGATATTTGTCTGCTCTTGATAAAACTAACCCGACCTTTTATCGTTGCACACTGTAGCGTTCAAGGAGAAGCAGTCCGACTCCAACTCGATGATGATCATCGCAGCGGTGGTACTTTTGGTGATTCTTGCTGGAGGAGTGTACGCATTTACAGCGCAGTAACATCGCTGGGTAGACTTCCGCCAGCCAGCAAAAAACACAGCAACGGTGCTATCTTGCATTATATCACCATGGAAATGCAGCATGAAGGCAAATCAATATATTCCCACTTTTCCCAAGGATGCAAGCTGCTAAGCACTTCAGGACGAATCCATATCACGCAGGCCCACCCAGTTAAAGTTGTGAATGCTTTCCTTTGTCCAGTAATGCACGCTGCCTTCCCCACGAAGTATGCGTGACGCATGACCGCAGCTTGCAGCTTTTGCTGTTCGAGCAACTTTGATGCAACTTTAAACAGTAAAGTTGCATGAAAGAAATTATTACCACAAGGCCAACGTCAGTTCAGACTTGGCCGGCTCGCGCACGCTGCACCCATGGCGTTCCAGACGCCCATGTTGGCGCTGGGGCTCCCGCAGACGCGGCCTCGTACGCGAGACATGCCCCCGAAGGAAGCTGCTCTGTTCCGAAGACGGCGTGCGATTGCGGGCGTCGTCCTCGCTGCGCTGTGTCTGAGTATCGTCATGACCTGGCGCCTCTTCATGCAGCTGCCGTCGTCCGCGGCGCCCGTGGCGGTGGCGTCCCCGCGACGCACTCTGCACCAAACTCTGGCGCCTCTAGAGAAACAACGACAACGTCTTGAAAAGGAGAAGCAACTAGCGAGGGAGCGGCAGCACAACACCGAGAAGCAGCAGGAGACGCGCGGCTTCCGCGACAAGAAACAGATCGTGATGGTGCTCACCCACTTCCGAGACAGCGACGCGTGCGCTCAAACGCTCGTCGATGCACGAGCAACGGCGTTCCTAGCGACACGCGTCCACTTCCGCGTGTTCGAGGAGCTCTATCTGACGCAGGAGCAGACGTGCTTGCAGCGGTTCTGCGAGCTGAAGCCCGGGGACTGCAAACAACTACTGCGGTCCGGACAACTTCGCACGCAGAGGAGAGACGCATCGGGGGCGGTTGGAGGGACCGTCGCCCGATATATAGCGGAGGGAATGGTGGAGCGCAAGTTTGCGGATGACTTCTATCTTTCGGTGGATCCGGCGGTGGTGGTGATCACGGAGAACTGGGACCTCGAGCTGCTTAAGCAATGGTACAGTGTGGGCAACGATATGGCTATCTTGAGCGTCTCGCCCAAGTCCCTTGAGTTGCGAGGGCTGACAAACTCTACCGTGGTCGTGCAGTGCTCGGCGCGCATCCACTCCAAGTCACAAGACGCTGTGGTGGAGTTCAATGCACCGGAACTGATCGCACGCCAGGGCGCCGCACTGTTTTCACCGTTGCTGCAGACCCAGTACTCTGAAGTATTCCACTTCGGTCCGACTCGAGCGCTGTTTGACGTGCGCTCGGACCCGCACACGCCGCTGATCCCAGTTGGCTACGAGTACGCGCGAGCCACGCGGTTCTGGACGCGCGGCTACGACTTCTACGCGCCCAACGCAGACGTACTGTTCGCTCGGTACCGGTGGCAGGAGCCTACGCTGCCCATGACTTCCGGTAGTCTCGGCGATCGAACGGAACAGCACCGACAGCAGCAGGCAGACGAATCCAATCGTCGCATCCGTCGACTGCTAGGATTGCCTGTGTCAGTCGAGGACGGTCGGCTAGAGCAGGCTGAAACCTTCGCAGTAGGCAGCCAGCGGTCTATGGAGGCGTGGCAGAAATTTTCCGGCGTGGATCACCGCGCAGCCTACAACGAGTCCACAACGAACCAGTTCACACTCTGTAGCGCCATGGCAAGCGGCACTTTGCACTTCGTGCCATACTAAAGTATCCATCCATCAACTGTGATTCAACAGCAAGCAAAACATGATGTAGCCATGTCTTCCACTTAAACATATATACTTAGCAGAAATCTTCGTATCTACGTAAAAAATCTGTGATTGGTCAAGAAATAAGTAAAATCTACGTTTTGCCCAATCATCCCATACAACGCGAAAATCCCGAAGGCGCGCAGGGCTCGACGCCGACCGAGACGACGATGAACGTGGAGGTGGTGCGCCAGAAGCTGGTGGATGGCGACCCGGATGCCGTGCTCAAGGAGCTGGTGGACCTCTACCGTCGCGCCGAGATCCTGCACACGCCGCAGCTCGGCCGCATCCTGGAGGCCCTTTTCCCCGTGTGGAAGGGCCTGCTGCACACCAAGCTGACGCCGCAGCTGCGTGCTACGACGCAGAACCGCTGCCGGAAGGTCCTGTTGCAGATCCTGAACCGATTGCCGAGCAACGAGGCGCTGCGGCCGTACGTGGCACAGCTGCTGCAGCTGCTGATGGAGGTCCTGCAGAAGGACAACGAGGACAACGCGCTCATTGCGCTCAAAACGCTGTTTGACCTGCACCGCAACTACCGCCCGGGACTGCGCAACGAAGTGCAGCCCTTTCTGGAGCTTGTCCAGCTCATGTACAAGAACCTACAGACGACCATGAAGAAGCAGTTTAGCGGCCCGCCGGAGACACTCAAGTCCAGCTCTGTGTCGGCGGCTACGACACCTACGGCCGCAAAAGCCGCAGCGTCTCCAGCTACTGCGGCGGAAGAAGCGAGTGCAGCAGCAGCTGGAAATCGAGCGTCTAGTACAACGAGCGGTGCAAGTGATGAGCCAACAAAACCAGGGGCGTCGGCACCCCAGGCACTGGCAAGTGCCAGTTCTGGTGACGTTAGTGCAATTACCGCAGCTGCAGCGCCAGCACCTTCAACAGTAGCCTCGGAAAATAGTGGTGTTAGTACTGCGGCGACGAGTGGTAGTAGCGAAACAGCTACGGACGAACCGATCTGCAGCAATTTGGAGTCGTTCAAGACAATTTCGGAGCTGCCGCTGATTATCATGCTGCTCTTCCAGTGCTACCCGAGCTATATTGAGAGCTATATCCCAGTTTTGGTGCCGTTGATGATGTCTGCGCTGGCATTGCGAGCACCCGATACGGCTGCTACCACACACCCGTCGCGCTATTTAGATTTCTTGGATTGCCAAGTGAAGACGCTGTCGTTCGTGACGTACTTGCTGCGTGGATGCGCCAACCTCATGCGCCCATTTCAAGATGCAATTTGTGAGAACACTGTGAAATTGCTTGTGGCCTGCCCCAAGGATGCTTTCGTGCTTCGAAAGGACATCTTTGTGGCTGCCAGACACATTATCTCTACGGATTTTCGGCGGGGATTTTATTCACAACTGGAACTGCTCATGAATGATGATGTACTGGTAGGAAAAGGACGTTGCAGCTTTTATCAGATCCGACCGCTGGCATACTCGACGCTTGCAGATATGATTCATCACGTTCGAGATATGCTAACGCTATCCCAGGTGAGCATCATTGTGGATTTTTACGGCAAGCGAATTCACGATCCCACTCTACCGATCTCTATTCAGACCACAAGCATTAGGTTGCTGCTTAACCTCGTCGACATCAGTGCGAAAAATGAAGATGCTGACGCATGGAAAGGTCGAAATATTTTGTCGCGCATTTTGCTTATTATTTCGGGAAAGTTTGGCACGACGCTGGCAAATCTACCAGTTGCCCTAGCCACTACGCTTCGCAGTAAAACCAGTGGCGACCGCAGCGATCTTCTGGAAGGAGGTGCGATGGATAAAATCAAACAGTCCAGCCTGTTACCAAAAGAGGCTGTGCACAAAACACTACACGAGAAGAAGCTGGAAGCACTACTGTTGCCGCATATCCGTGTTCAGCAACCAGCAGATTCTATCTCGGAGGAAGAGCCAAGCATTCGCGATATCAAGTCTCTGTTGCGCACAATGATCTTGGGTATCCGTGCTGTTATTTGGTGTACAGCTAATTACCGAAACCCACATGCTAAGGATCTGTCCACCGTCGACGCCAATACCACAGAGGGAAGTGGCATCGTTGGTGCATCGACTTCGCAAGGAGGTCACACAGGTCTGAATGTGCATTCGATGGACGTGGTTTCGAGTGCGTCCAGTCGATCGTCTGCCAGTGGAACGGAGCATGTGTATCCATTGACTGATGACGAGCGCTTGCTGATCGCGAAGGTGCTTCGGAATGGACTGCGTTGTTTTATTCTTTACACGTTGTCTGATAATACGTTGTCAGAGGAGAAACAAATGTTGGATCACTTTGCTGGCGCGTTCACCGTTTTGGAGGCTGCCGATTTTCGCGATCTTTTCATTTCGAATATCCAGCTCCTCTACGAGTGCATTCTCCAGGATCACGCTATTCTTACAATCCCCCAGCATTTTTTGGCCAACTCGAATGTGAGCTGCTGGTTTGCTGAGATCCTGCTAAAGTTTTTAATCACGCAGATGAATGATCTGAGTGTTGAAGCGGAGGGAGACCTGCCTGATACGAAACGTGTGGATAAGGTGATGGCCATCGAGAACTTGCAGTTTGAGAAGATGCGTACCGTATCCCAAGTGCACCGCGCGTCTATCGTGCTTCGGTTGTTCAAGATTGTTTTCGGTTCGGTCACACTATTCAAGTCGAACGAATCAGCGCTATTTCCACATTTACGTACAATTATTGAGTCGTGTCTGAAGCAAGCGACGTTTACGAAGCATCCAGACAACTACTTGCTTTTGCTGCGGGCGCTATTCCGGTCAATTTCAGGTGGAAAGTATGAAAACTTCTACAAAGAGGTTTTCCCGTTGCTACCAGGCGTATTGTCAGCTCTCATGCGACTACAAAAACATATTGGCAAGCCGGCGATGCAAGAAGTATTACTGGAGCTGTGCTTAACGATTCCTGCAAGATTGAGCTCGTTGTTGCAGTATCTCCCTTCATTAATGAAGTCCGTGGTGCGGGCAATCTTATCACGCGGTGAGCTCGCATACTTGGGGCTGCGGACACTCGAATTCTGGGTGGATAACTTAAATCCCGACTTCTTGTATCCAATCATGACGTCTCAGGACCGGCTGCTCACAGAGATAATAGAAGCTTTGAACACACACCTCATTCCGCCACCGTATCCGTACGGCGAACTAGCCATGCGAATCCTTGGTAAGATTGGCGGCCGAAACCGTCAGTATCTCATGGATCCGTTAAACCTAGATTACCGCGAACACTCGTTCACGGGTTTAACGTTCACGTTTCAGTGGGGTGAAGGTGGAAACAGTATGGAGACTGATATGAACGGTGACGGCGATGCACTCAGTCAAGGCGGCAGCTTCCCGATGAATATGGACGTACTGGTCTCACAGGCAACAAAAGTGCTTCGCACGTATCTGCGAAAAACGACCTCAGAGCACAGTAATGTCAGCAAAGCGGACTCACGACTCGCAGACGTTGACGAGTTTGATGAAAGCGAAAATCTGTCGCGACCCTCTTTCATGATTGAGAAAGATGACAAAACTCTTCAGTTGGAGACAGATACGATGGGCAAAATCCGCGGATCAATCTTGCAACACAAGCGCTGTGCATTTATGTTTGTTTCCCACGCGGCTGTAGTGTCACTCAACATTAACTACTACGCTAATGGTGGTCAAGAGGGGGTTGGTAACGATACAAATGCCGATGACCTGGGTTCGTTGCATGTGGAGCCAATGCGGAAAGTAATTTCGCAGGAAGCATTGCGAGCTACGCGCAAAGAGCTGCTGCAGGTTTTATTCGAGTCGATGGTGGATATTGATGTTGGTGCTGCGGCGAGAAAAGTACTGGAAGGTATTGCGGGTCACTTAACAGTATTGACCTTAGGTTATTGCTCACGGGATCATCCAAATTTTGCTGTGCTCTCGTCCTTACATGCCTCAACATTGTATGCTGCAACAAGAGGCCTGTCGCCTGGTCGACATTTGGCGACGACAAAACGGATTGAAACGCTGCGTCAGGCTACTTATGGTATTTCAAAAATGACGGAAGCCGATGTAACAAATGACTTCTATTCGTTTGTGCAAGTCCTTTCGGGTGCACTCAGCTCGCCGGATCAACGTGTCGTCGACGAAGCAAAAAAAATGATGGCGTTCATCGTCAAGACAGCTGTCAGTCAGTTTGACTCTCCACAGTTAGCAGTGGAATGTGGGGGTGCATTGTTCAACAACATGTGCGAGGTGTTTGCTCACGGGTGTTACGATAAAGGTAGTTGGCGTCAGAAGCTTGGTGGTGCAATCGGTCTCCAGCTTCTTGTGGAGATGCTAGAGCCTCAATGGTGTCACGAGAACGAGCTTACAATTATCAAAGCGTTGTTCTTTGTGCTGTCAGACCACCCGCCAGAAGTGAGTGCGACTGTAAGTGCTGAGACTGGCGATACACTTGTGATGGTAGTGAAGGCAGCCTGGAAGGTTCATTTCGAGTACGCGGACCAGCTTGGCAGCGATGATTCCAAGAAGAAAGACTTCTTGTCGTGTGTTGCTTTCCAGGATACTGAGATATTCCAAATGTTTGTTGTGGAATTTTTAAGCCCGAAAGCGCCAACACGACAGTACGCTAAACAGTGCATCGCCACAATTGCGTCGCTGCAAGAAACAACTGCCTCAGCGCTGCTGTATCCGTACAATCAGTTAATCAGTAAGCAGATAACTGGGTGTAATCTTCGCATGCTGCCCAGCAGCACCAGGACAGGCTACGTGGATGCCATGGCGTACGCACTATCGCTGGAACCACCAATCTTTTCACTGACGAAAGAGATCATGGTGTTCCTTCAGGAGGTATGGAGACTTATTTCGGAGGACTCACAACGCGATGGAGTAACAATGGTCGGGGCAGAGAGTCCCAGCAATGTTGGGGGTGCAACACCAGCGATACCAGGCTCGGGTGTATCGGCCCAGGAATATCCTTTTGGGCTTTCACAAGCTTGTGAACTGCGCATTGCTGCCGCAAAACTTCTCCGCGCAGCCTTTCTTGCAGCACCCAACGAGCTGAATCAACACCCTGAGTACCGCAATCGCTTTGTGGGTGTCTTCTTCCGATATCTGACGGGCCAACCCCCAGAGCTGGTTCAGGTAGCTCAGGATGCGCTAACGGACGTCATCCAGCTGAACAAGCAAAACAAGGATGTATTTCTACCGAAGGAGCTACTTCAACAATGCTTGCGGCCGGTACTTTTGAACTTAGCAGACTACCGGAAGCTTAATCTCCCGCTGCTAGAAGGACTGTCGCGTCTATTGACACTGCTCAGTAGCTGCTTCAACGTGACGCTCGGGGAAAAACTACTAGAACACCTAAAGCAGTGGCGTGACCCGGATCGGATCATTAAAGCAGGCATTTGGAAGCGGGGAGAAGAGCCCGCTGTAGCAGCAGCAATAGTGGATCTCTTTCACTTGCTACCTCCTAATGATGCTTTTTTGGAGCCGCTCATTAATTGCGTGGTGGACCTTGAGGCAGTATTGCCGAAGTATGGAAGCTATGGCAAGATGAGTTCGCCGTACCGAATTCCCCTGACGCGATTTTTGAATCGCTATGCATCAATGACGGTTGCATTCTTTTTGAAACGCGAACAGTTGGTCGAAGTGAAGTACTCTTCGCTATTCCAGCAGCTCATTAAACTGCCCGAGGCAGCACCTATTCACGCAGTCATTATTGGCGAAGGTGGTGCGAACTCCGTGGTAGAAGCAACGTTCAATGCAGCGTTGAAGCTCAATGCTGCTGGCTTCGGAGATGCCAAAGGAGGCGTTGATGTGTCCAGCGACGCTAAAATGCAAGCCCAAATTCAGTTGAATGCGCAGAAAGCTGCGGCACAGGCTGTTGCAAACGCGCAGGCTCAAGGAATGACAGCATCTGTGGCGGAGGCTCGCGGAGTGCAAGCTCGTGCTGCTTATGTAGTTAAAGCTCAGGCTCAAGTGAACGCTCAGCAAGCTTTGAAGGTGCAGTCTCAAGTTCAGATTCAGGCCAATGCCCAGAAATTGCATGCGCAGACCCTAGCAGCAGCGCAAGCACAAGGCCTCTCGCTGGTACAAGCTCAGGCAAAAGCGCAGTTCGCCAGCAAAGACTACATTGCTAAAGCTCAGAGCCACATTTCGTCTGCAGCAATGCAAACCTCGTTGCCCAGTCCCGCGATGAGCTCACTGGTCACGCAGCAACAAGCACAGCAGCTACAAGCCCAAATTCAAGTAAATGCTCAGAAGGTTCACGCCCAGGCACTTGCCACGGCACAGGCGCAAGGTCTGAAGCCAATGCAAGCGCAGGAAAAAGCCAAGCAGGCGCAAGCGACGTATGTGCACCGTGCGAACGCGCAAGCCCAGGCGAAGATTGCCCGTGCTCAAAGTCACGGATTAGCGTCATCGCTAGTCTTGGGCAACTCAACTGCTGCCAGTGGTGGGCCGTTTGTATCTAAGGTTCAGCAGGAAGCGCTTGAGCTGCATTACCAAGGACTTAGACTTGTGCGATCGATTAGCAAGCTTCATCCGGAGTGGTTGGCGTCACAGACGGTGATTATTGATTGCTTGCGGAAGCTATGGCGTTCATCAGCACGTGTTCAGCGGCTTGTTGCGCACGACCGACTGCCCATCAAATTTCATCTAGAGTCAAAGTTACTTGTCAAGTGCTTAATCACGTACTGCCGCGCCAAATCAGAGGATGTACAAGTACTGTTGGATATGGTGTCGGTGTTCTTGCACCGCACCCCCTTCGACTTCAGCTTCCTGCAAACGTTCTATCGTGAAGAAGTTGCAATCAAGTACAGCGCGGCAAACAAGCGCGACCTCATCCGGTTGTTCTTACGCATGCTTCGTGATCCTGTTGCGTCCGAGGAACTGAAGGTTTATGCCGTCCAGTTGTTGATAATGCCCGTACTGACAACATCGTTTGAGGACCCAAGCGTAAGCAATATTGATGTCATGGATCTTGACACCGTTATGTGGATGCTACGGGAGATTTTGGCCAGCAAAGACTATCCTCCGGAGGCTATGCAAAGGCTTCGAATTGAGCTCCTGAAGCTAGGCACGCTGCTCATCCAGCACATGAGCAAGTACGTAACTGACCATCGCAAGGAAGTTATTAAGTTCGCTTGGAATCATTTGAAGGCACACGATCTGACGTCCAAGCTCTGGGCGTATGTGAACGTATGCCGGTTCATCTCAGTGTACGATACGCCGCCTAAAATTGTTTTGCAAGTGTATGTTGCACTGTTGCGCACGCACGAAATGGACGCACGTTTTCTTGTGCGCAAGGCATTCGACATTTTGTTGCCTGCTTTGCCGAGCCGCCTACCGTCAAATGAGTTTATCAAGGCCATCAAGTGGACAAAGAAAATTGCTTACGAAGAAGGCCACGTTCTCGGGCAGCTGGTGCACATTTGGTTCTTAATTGTTCGCCATCCAGCGTTATTCTATCCGTTCCGTGGCCAGTTTGTTCCACTTATGGTTAATTCGCTAAATCGCTTGGCGATCCCTCCGAGCAGTACGCCGGACAACCGAAGACTCGCGGTGAACATAGTGGATTTGGTCATTTCTTGGGAGCAAACACGGCAAGATCGGGTGGCGATCCGAGGCTCTTTGTCCAGACCCAAAGTAGCAAGCCCTGGTGGAGAGTTAAAGCGAAGTCCGTCTGCTATGAGTCCAGCAACACCAGGAGAATCTTCGGACGACCATGCGTCGAAGAAGCGAAAAGTTCTAACGAAGGAAGGTATTGACGCATCCGATGCGAAGGTTGTGGAAGTCCAGCAGAATTCAAATGAAGGTGCTGTGCAAGGCCAGAATTTGACGCAGACACCGGCTACCGGGCCGAGTGTGCAGCAAACCTCGGCATCTCCATCTGTGGAGGCAAATCGGGTGACAAACAGTGAGGATGACTTTGAATTGAGTGGCGCCATGGTGGATCTGGTGATCAACTTTGCTTTCCGTTTTGCTCTGGCATCAGCGGATAAGCAGGAAACGAGTCGGTTGGCAAAAACGTGCGGTGAACTATTTGACAAAGCACTTCGATTGTGGCCTTCTGCATCCATCCGCTTTTCCTACTTTGATAAGCTCATCGCTGTCACTGCAGAGACAGTAATTCGGCAGCAGCAACAGTTGCAAGCTAGCATGAATGCTGCTGGTGGAGGTGCTGGACAGCAAGCTCCGCTCCCAGCACCACCACCTCCAACAGTGATGCCTCCATTTTTTGTTGTTCCCAAGGGTGCGCCTTTGTCGTCGCTGGCGATCCTGGATGCAGTCCTGGGTATCTTGAACTCGTTAATCAACCCGGAGGTGGTTGCGAACTCCAAGCGTCCAATGCCGTATGTTATTCAGTACGCTCCACGCATCATGAAGCTACTTGAGCCATGCTTTGATCGCCAAAATCATGATATCCAAGCGAGTCTTACTAAGTTTCTGTGCCGAATGGCTGAGGTGCGTGTGGAGTCGCATAAGGTTGGTTGAACGGATGTAGCCTAACAAATGCTGTGATTATGTTGTGTAGCTATATCCTCCAGCTCGTTCTCCGCAACCGCTGGTTGTGTGCAAGTTCTACCCGTGGCTCCGCGAAATTATTAACGAACGTCTTGTAAATGCGTCAATGTTCCAGCAAGATATAGGTGTGGGTGGTGTACCTCTTTCCGGAGGATCGTCTGCACTTGCCGCTAAAGCGAAGGGGAAAAGTGCAACTCAAAGCGCGGCTGGTTCTCAAGCTGAGAAACAGGGGGCAGCTAATAGTAATGCTGCTGCAGGCCATGCTGGCAAACAACAAAAAGACCCAAGTGGTATCAATCCGTTGATCAATCACGAGGCAGCGCGCATGCGTCTGTTATTTTCACAGTATCCTCGGGTGGTTGTATCTCCTACCAGTTATCCTGGTGAATTTACGTTGAAGCTACTAAGTGGCTTGGCCGAGATTACTCCTGAGTTTGTGGATCACTTTGCACCCGCGTTGCTAAAGCTGGCGCAACGATTTACGCGTGAACACCTGATTCAGTCAGCGACTTCAGGAGGTGGGGGCCCCCATGGTGGGAAATATGTTGGAGGGGGCAATGGTACAGCAATTGGCGTGGAGAGTGGTCAGGCCGTTGTGGATTCCTTTGGGAGAAATCGAGTGATGGCTACACCGTCGTTGGCGATTGTGAATGAATGGAATCAAATGCAGGCGGGGCGATCCAACTTGGCAGTGAATAATGTCGTGCGACATGTTATGAAGAAGCGCGAGGCCCCAAGCGACAAATCATCTTCCAAGAAGAAGGATCAGACGCTGGGGAATGAGGCGGTGAATTCGAAGACGGGCAACGCGATGAAGAAGAAGATCGGGACGGGTGTAAACAACATCTCCGCACGAGCTGCGTTTGTTGGTGGCAGCAGCAAGAGACCTATTGATCTTCTTGTTTTGTGCTATGCTTTATTGGCGAAGTGTACCTTCACTACGGGCGAGCACCGTCGTCTCTACACAAACCTGCTCGTGCATTGCCTGGAGGGATCATACAATATCCCGCTTTTGCTTCAAATCACGAAAATTGTGGCCAAAATGGTTGTTTCTACAGATGCCCGTCATCAAGTTTTGACCACCAAGGACAAAATGACGCTGCTAAGCAAGATGGCGACGTTCGATCGGTTGAATGAGATATCTGCTCTGCCGCTGAACGAGGAGTACTATCAATTGGTCCTCAAACTTTGCGATCCACCCTCTGGCGATGCGAAACAACAGACCCCTCAGTTGCACTTAAGCCCCACGTCACAGAGCCACAGCCTCACGACTCACTTCATGGCGGGCTTACTTGCTCCGGATGCCGTCACGCGTGAGAAATTCCTACATATTTTCTTTGCGGCTGCTGGCTCTGGGCCTGTTGCGCGACTGCAGCTTGTGTTACGGCAGGATTGGCAGGCTTGTGGGACCAGATACTGGCCTGTGATCGCGATTGAAACGTTAATGGCAGCTATCTCTCCAAGTACGCCACCGTCCGTTTCCGCTGTACTGGCGCCGGCAACTTCAGAGAAGGGAGATAAAACCTCCGTGCATACAGAGTTCCTGGAAAACTATGGTCAGGTGAAGTCATCTGAGCTGACATTGGCGTTGCGTGATTTAGCGCACATAGATCTGGAACTAGCTAAAGAGTTGTGGGTGAGTTTGTTCAGTGCAACTTGGAGATTGCTGAAGGAGTCAGAGCAGACACAGGTGACCAGCCAACTGTTGAAAATCCTGGCATCCAAGTACAACAAGCGCGACCTGAACGTGCCACTCGGTGCATTTACTCCCCGCCGCACTAATGTGGTTCAAACTCTGATGAAGGGTGTTGTGAGCACTAGTCCCAGTGCGTCCGTGATGACTCCTGAACTCGTGCTGCACATTGCATCGGCGTATGACGTGTGGAGCTGTGCCATAAGACTTTGCGAGTTCCAGGTGGAAAAAGCGGATCTGAGTGTAGAGAGCCGACTACGATGGATCGAAGCTCTCAGTGCGATCTACAAACAGCTGAGTGAGGACGATCTCCGTATTGGTTTGTGTCTTGAAAATATAGCGCAGCCTGAGACGCGGACGGCGCTGACTTTGGAAGCACTTGGCTGCGTTCACGAAGCGCAGGAAGAGTATTTCCGTGCACTCTCTAAGGCTCAGGGTGGCCGCGTGAGTGTTGAAGATGTGAATCTTTTCGAGTTGAGGCTATGGGAGGAGCGGTGGGTTGGTTGTGCGAAGCAGTTGTGCCAGTGGCAGCTCATGAATGACTTTGCGAAGTCGACACAGAACCAGGAGTTGTTGTTGGACTGCGCGTGGAAACGTGGAGACTGGGCTTCAGCAAAACAATTGCTGCTGTCTCCGTCGATGCAGTCTTCGACGGAGCTGGGGTGTCCACAGACTCGTTTACAGCGGCTATACATATCAATTCTTGATGCAGACAAGCGTGGTGCCATCGACACTCTCACCGCCCAGACTGCTGAGCTAGCGCTTCATCAATGGCAAGGTCTACCACGTATCCTTTCCCGTGCGCATTTGCCACTTATGCACTTGTTTCACAAGTTTGTAGAGGTGAAGGAATCGATTCAGATGATGGAAGACATCAAATCCGCGAGTGCGCAACATTCGGCTTTGCCAAACCTCAAGCCTTCCATTAATACGTGGCGAGAGCGCTTGCCCAACAAATGGGAACCCATTCTTCTTTGGGATGACATTCTCACGTGGCGATCTCACATGTTCCAAGTCGTCAAGACTACGTTTGCGTGGAGCGATGCGCAGGTACTCGCATGCATGCATGATAGTCCGTGGTCAGTGATCAAACTTGCGCACACGGCACGAAAGCAACGCCTACCTGATGTATGCCTCGGGGCGTTAGCTAAGCTCTACTCGGTTCCAGCCATGGACGTACAGGATGCCTTCTCAAAACTTCGCGAGCAAGTTAGCATTTGCTACGAAAGTGCAACAGAGTACTCGGGGGGGTTGAGCATCCTAAACACAACCAATCTGGATTATTTCAGTTTGAGGCAGAAAGCAGAAATGTTCCGTCTGAAGGCGCTCTTCTTGGAAGCACAGGGAGCACTGCCCGAAGCCAACCAGACATTCTCGCACTGCCTACAGATTTGCGATAGTTACGGTAAAGGATGGCTTTCATGGGGTCACTATTGTTACCGGTTGTTCCTTGTGCGAAAAGAGCTCGCGCTGGCCTCGCAAACCATTGCTTGCTATTTGCAAGCTATCCATCACCGGTGCAATTCAGCGCGTCTTATGATCGCTCGTGTGTTATGGCTGCTCAACATGGACGACCGGCGAGGAGTGTTGATCCAGGCTTTCGAGACGCATGGCAAGCAGTTGCCTATTTGGATTTGGATAATTTGGATCCCACAGTTACTCATGGCACTGGGGAGGCCCGAAGCACCCCAAATTCGGGGCTTGCTACGAGGACTTTCAGCCAAATTTCCACAGGCGCTGTACTATACGATGCGAGCTTTTTTCCTGGAGAACCGCGACAATGCAATGGTGCTAGCTAATCAGCAGCAGCAACTTGCTGCAGCTACTCCAACGAACACGTCACCTTCTTCTGGCGCAGCATCTCCATCTGGATCGCGTACATACTACAGGACTAAATCAGGTCATGTCGTCGGAGTTCCATCGACGATGCCGGTTGCTGAAGTCCAAGAAGTTCCGGGACTTGTTGGACCTCCTCGACCATCGCCGACTGCTTTCAATGCAGCACCCAGTGCCGTGCTCACGTTAGAAGCGTGGAGCGAAAAGGTTCGCAACAACGGCGGCGATGGGCATTCGCTGAAGGCTGAGGTTGGCCCTGTGCAGTACACCGAAGACCTCCTCAATTTCTTGCGCAGATCTCACGATTCTCTCACGTTTGAAATGGAGTGTATGCTGGAGGAAATGATCACTCGCTTCCGGCCAGAGCCGGAAGAAGAACTTCTGACTGCTGTCCACGCGCTGCTGCTGAAGTGTTACCAGTTACCGAGACTTACCAAGACCGAGCCTGTGCCGAAAATGTTACGTGCAGCGCTTGCGAGAGTGTGCCGCAAGCTCTTTGTATTGCTTCCACACCAGAAGAATGAGAATCACGAGGCTTTTGTGGAAGAGTTTAAGGAGTCATTTGAGAGCGATTTTACCCCGCTTGGGGAAGATGACGCACAACAGCAAGCTGGAGCAGCTACGACTCTCTATGAGATCATGAACCGATTGAAGAGATGGAAGAGTCTGCTCCAATTGCGTGTGAAAAAGGTGGGCAAACGGAATGCTGGCAAACTTTACCTGGAGCAGTGTAGCCGCCACCTTATGGAGCTCAGCAGCTCCAACATGGAGGTCCCGGGACAGTACGTCTCCGATAGCGAACCTATCAAGGATCTCCACGCGCGTATCCAGCATTTTGAAAGTACTGTGGACGTGCTGTTGCGTAATGGCTTTACTCAGCGACGTGTAGCAATGGGTGGCAGCGACGGTCGTGCCTACTACTTCCTGGTGCAGTATGCAATGACTCACATTACCCGCACAGATGAGCGGATGATGCAGATGTATCTGCTGTTGAATCGGCTATTGCTTCGCCACAAGGAAACTAAGAAACGCAACACGGTTTTCCACGTTCCAAAGGTGATTCCTCTTACTCCGCGAGTGCGCCTACTCGAAGATAACCGTGACTTTGTCACGCTTGGAGAAATCTACGAGCTGGACTGCCAGATCGAAAACAAGGACCCAGACCTCCCTGTAGAGCTGTATCGTGAGCGTGTCAGCGAGGCATACGCAGCAGCAGGAGCCAGAAACGATTCCAGCAAGCAGGAGGAGGAGCGTGTCGCGCAGGCAAAATCTCGTGCCTTCCACGAGATTTGCAACGAGCACGTGTCGGAAACACTTCTGGCCAAGTACGTTCACGGCATCTCTGCTCACAGTGATGCATACTTCCAATTCCGCAGCGAGTTTACCAAGCATTTGGCACTATCGAGCTTCTTGTCGTATGCACTCTTTGTTGGAGACCGTGCACCGCATCGTGTACTCTTCTCGCGGCGCACCGGCCGCGTGGTAAGCACAGAACTACGCCCTGGATACGCGAGCAGTGGCATCCTGGAGGCGGCCACAACCATGCCTTTCCGTCTAACGCGGAATCTTCACAGCTTTATGACACGCCCCGGAGTCCAGGGTCCGTTTAGCGTGGGGATGACAGCCGCTGCGGAGGCGCTGATGAGTGAGGAGGACATTCTGAGCAACCAGTTATGCCTCTTCTTCCGTGACGATTTGCTTTCGTGGCACGCTTCAAAGACGAGATTGTTGTCTCTGGACCCGCAAGCTGCAGGACGATCATCGTCACCTAGCGCATCTTCAGGTCCGGGATCGCCAGCATTGGCGCAACGCCGCGTGGAGTCACAAGTGCAACAGCGTGTAGAAGCGAATGTGGGTCTAGTGCTAGAGCGGATTCGTGGTGTATCGATCAAGAAAGAAAACAGGGAATCTGCGCGAGGCAAAAGCGTGCAGGAGTTGCTAGAGATTGCAACGAGTCCGGAGCGTCAGCGGGAAATGTACCCGACATGGTATCCGTGGTTGTAAGCGATGGTGTCGCACCTCTTCTCTGTAGTTAGTGGTATGCGAGTTAGTTTGTGAAAACACTATGACGGAAACACTCGTGTTGGAATAAATATTTTACATGTCTTTCATGTGGAAGCGAACATACTTCCTTTTACTTCGCTGGCAGTGTAGTATGACAAGCTACAGGAAAGTACAAACGTTGGTATGCTTGTGCTCGGGCGGCAATACGATTAAGAAGCGCGTGGGTGAGTGCGACACCAGTTGTAAGCAGCAGGAAGAGCAAAGCCATATCTGTAGGTTCTGGTCGAAAAAGCCATCGGGACAACACAGCCACGAGCGAGAGAGCCGTTGTGTAGCCTAGAGCCTCGGCTAACGAGATGGCACCTTGTATTGCACCAGCCCAACGACGAGACGGTAACGATGCAAAAGAACCACGCGCCAGATCGTGACATGCTTCCTGAAAACTTACCCGAAAGAGCGCATCCGACGCACCGAGCAGTACCACGTATGGCGAAGTCCAAAGAAAGGTGAATTCCGAGTGCACAGCCCCACAACTGCGCGGTATAGCCGATGGGCTCACCAGCGCCTTCCGGCGATATAATTCTACCACGCTTGATAGAAATATGCTGATCAGATAAAGCAGCATAGCGAAACACATTCGCGTGACCGGTGGGAAGGACACTACCGATGGTAGCAAACGCATAGATAGCCACCGCTTCCATGTCTTCTGGAGAATCGGTGTCGAGGGTGCAAATATGTTTGTCTTCGTCGGCGTACTGGACTCGACTCTGTCAACACTTACAGATACCGGACTTTTAGTTAGGACTCGAGCAAGTCCCAGAAGAACCAACGATGATGCTCCAACAGCGGTACCCAGCAGCTCCGGGTCAACGAGTGTGTTGATAGTCCCTGGGATCAAAAGCCGTGTTTGACATACTTGCACTACCAGGGTAGTGTAGAGTTGTGCACGCAGGAAAGAAACACATCCCGATACACAAAGGAAAGCGGCAGCAAAAATGGCCAAGTACAGCTGGCGTGAGCGCAATCCAAAACGTCGGCATTCGCGAAGGAGTTTCTTCTTCGTTGGGTTGAGCTGTCTTGAGCTGGCAATCATTGTAAGCAGCCAGCCGATAACAATCAGCATAAACGCCACCAAGCGGACAGACAGTGAGGTCTGAGACGCAAGTAGAACCACGACTAAGGAAAACCCTACACCAATCAACGTCATCAGCACGAATGCTAACAGGGCGTACCCGACAAACGCACGATTGAATAAGTGTACGAAATTTTCCCAGCTCCATGTCAATCCAGCGTCAGCTGACGTGGTGAACTCCCGTTCCAAGTCTGCAATTTTATACTGGAGCGTTTGGTCATCAAAATTCTCACACGCCGTGGATTCGCCAGGAAATTTGCAACTCGAACGATAGCTCCACGATTGATAAGAGAAGAAGATGAGGGATACCATCAGCGTGAAGCTCATAAAAAGCATAAAATGGAATCCCCGCGATGTTATTGTCATCAGGGAGCCTTCGCCCGTAAGCCCATCCACATTCGCCACTAAAAGATAATATCCCTGCACGACCGAGGAACCAGCTAATCTGGCAGCAAAGCAGCCAGAGAAAAATTTGTGACTGGCCAGATCACACTCTTGCCGCTGATCATCTGAAACAGCAGTAGAAACGTCAGATAAGTATGAGACTTCGCTTTCTGCTGCACTATCATCTTCGCTGCTGCTGATCTCTTCCTGTCCTTCAGGAGACAATGACGATATCGTCTCAAAGCAGCAAAGCTTAGTTTCCACCCCTAGAGCGATCACATTAGGGCAAACGACGCCATGCGCTAGGCCAGCGAACAATAATCCAGAAACTAAACTTATTGAAGATACCGCCGGCGAGAGATCGAAAGCAGCAACATGAAATGCCACTACAGCAACAGCCCAAATAACAGCAGTGCGTTGCAGGAGTATCACTCGGTTCTCTGTGAGGTCACCTACAACCCCACCGGCAAAATGGATTAACCCAACAAATGTCCAGCTTAGCAACAATAGCACACCAAAGGGATAAATATCGAGCCGTAAGAACCGCCGCAGCTCCAAATTAAAGTTGAAAATGGCGCAATGCAAGACCGCGGTGCTGGAGAATAGTAGAAGGTAGGCCAAAGATTCGCTCATCACGAATTCGTGTCGTTCTGGACTCATAGCAAACCGACTGACCCTTGGAAACGCTTCGGGTGCTCGTTTTCGACCTGCATCATCACTCTCGAACATCTGCAATTTCAGTTCCAGTCGGTCCTCCATGTTGCACAAACTTATCTTCGATTCCCATTTCTTCGTGTTTGATTTTTCCCCAGCGACGGAGGAAGCAACAAGGTTCAATCTCGGTAGTTTCTGCGCTGAGCCACATTTTTGTTCAAATGCATCGCTGACAGTCACCTCCATGTTGATTGGATCTGCGTCTTGTAATTGTCTTTCATGGTCCCATTTCCGTCTATTTGCTTCAACTTCAGCTGCCGAGGGGGTAACAGGATTTACTGCAAAAGGATTCAAACTTTGTAGCTTTCGTCTAAAATCTCGCGTTTGCTGCGGTGCATCGACCTTACAAACTGCCCCACTAAAGCCCTTCGCATCTTGTAGTCTTCTCTCCAAGTCCCATTTCCTTCGGTTGGCCTCCACTTCAGTCGCAGAGGGAACAACAGGTTTCATCTTCATCGCACTGGGGTTTATTAAGGTCTGGAGCTTCCGTTTAAAACTTGGCTTTTGCTCTGGTGCATTGGTTTCATCCACCGACACACCAATTCGATCAGCGTCTTGCAATTTTCTCTCTAGCTCCCATTTTTGTTGGTTGATCTCCACTTCAGCCGCAGATGGGACAACAGGGTTTAATAGCTGCAGTTTCCGTCTCAGATCGGGTTTTCGCTCTGGTACATCAAATATATCCACCGAGTAGCCACTTCGATTGGCGTCTTCCAACTTTCTCTCCAAATCCCACTTCCTCCGATTGGTCTCCACTTCATCAATCGACGGTAGCATCGGGTTGCTAGCAGTATATGTGACTTTCTCTAAGCTTGAGTTGATCTTGCACAGTCCTTTAGCTTTCGAGATAGCGTCGCAACGCGGTATTTGAGACTGCTTACCTATACTTCGTGGCAGTTGTGCTCGCAGAGCCTCTGAGTTTGAAAATCCAGAGATGAGCGGTAATCTCCGTCTCCCATTTCGAGAGCATGTATTCGACGATACGTTTGTCTCCACTTCTGCTCTCGCTTCGAAACCAATGGTCATATGCGCTTCTCCTCCGGTTTTTGTCTTGGCAGCAACATTACATAGCGTGGGCGTGTACAGCGGAGACCACCCACAAGCACCAACATCGTTGTCATCGTCGTCGTCTTCATTATCTTTCTCCTCGTTCGCACATACTGTTGATCGACAGAGCCACGACTCACGTAGAGCTCCTTCATCGTTGACGCTGCCATCCGCGCTTGAACCCGTGGCCGCTGACATCCTATCGCTTGTTCGGCGAGCCATTCCGCCGCCGTGGTTGAGAGATGGCCGCGTCGGAAGCGCTCTGCTACCGAATGGCGTGCACTCGAAGGGCGAGGACTTTTCTCTTTTTCTGCTTGTGGTCTTGCAGCGCTGACTATCTATCGATTTCGCTCTGGTCCGGCTAGCTGGTCAGTCGTTTACAGCATGGCACTGTTGCATAATGCCTGTGAAGAGGCGCGCACCGCATCCAGAAGACGCGACGAACGGCCGTGTTCAGTTGTTGATGAAAACCTCCCAGTCGTCAGATACGAAGCATGTACGTGTCAAGTGATCCACCAGAACCAATGGGCCTAGCCTGCACATACCCAAGCGAATGAACACAACGTGCACGCTTCTTCTGACACTCATGCTAGGATGTAATAACCTGGATACGGCAAAAGATGATTAGTAGTTGTCACTCAACGTCGAAGAGTATATTGCACACAGCAAATACTTACCCCAACCGGTGAGAGGCCTCGAAGCCCACGGCTGCAGGAGCAGCACACTTGGTGCCCATACTCCCATCAAGAACGCTTTCTTTATGCGAAGGGAACATCAATGTCAAGTCAAAATCGGTGCGTACAGAGCGGTTCGCCACCGTGACGCACACAGTGACGGCACTTCCGACCGCAATGCTAGATGATAGCGGTGCGATTGTCGTATGCAACGCTGCGTCCGGAAAAAGTCGTACGCATTTGAAATCCGCATAGGGTTTCCCACTTGGGTTTGTGTGCCCCGGCAGCACAAACGACACTAACTTTTGCATATCTTCCCGAGGTTCGTTCTCGTCACTTGTGGGCGAGGCAAATTGGCGAGAGGGGGCCTTCGGGGACCAAACAATCGTGCGATTCTCCGTAATTGCATCCATTGAAACGGTCACCGCTTGCCACGACAACGTGAACAAGGTGTGTTGGGCAGTAGGTGCCAGCGAACCATGTGCCAACGGCGACTTGCCTTTCCTCTGTGTGGTGGTTTTCGCTAGCTTGTACCCAACTCCTTCTGGCCTTTCGAGTGACTCGTCTGTCACCACAGGCTCTACCGGCTCCAACACGAAGAGGAAGTTGTAGCGCTCCAGTGGATGTAGTACTACTGGAAACGGTACTTTGTCGTCGCTCACAACGCGGAAGCGACTCGCATCTCTGCTCAACGCGTTTTGAGCCCGTAACGATTGGTCCAGATGAAGATGCAAGTCCCTCACCACCAACGCCAACGTCGAGTGTGTGTTTGAGGCTCGAGCCAGGATACCCACACGTTGTCCGGCCAGCTCGCGGGTCTCCACATCGAGCTGTAATGGCTTGGTAACCACGACCCGCTGCTCAACCCGCCGAGTCATCATCGGTGTCGGCTGCGCTTCTTCCCTGGTAAGTGACAGCAGCTGGGAGCTTGCCCACTCGTCCAGAAGCACAGAAGCTCCAAGTGAGCCCCCCACTCCATGAGCCAAGCCTCCATCCCTCCCCTCTCCACGGGTAACCCCGTCACCAACACCAACAACACCGTTCTTCGGTGAAATGTGCGCAATCAGGAGAACCTCTCGGTCCCAGACCTCGTGACGCACTCTCAAGTCGAACTGAGCCTTGAGCGTCACCACAGGGTCAGCTGCGTCTTCCGTGTGATCCACTGAAACGTGGGAGATCTGCGTCTCCTGTCGAAACAACGTGGTTGGGGACGGAGCGGAGCTGCTCGCGTGTGGGTCCGGTTCTGCGACCTGCACGACCCGAATCTGCACGTGGGCGCCCTCACAATGTTCCCGCCATCGCCGCAGCAATTGCGCGTAGTCGCCAGATGAAGGCACCACATCTGCACAGACTTCCACGTTGACAGTCTCCCCTACCAGTCGCAATACGGCACACTGTCAGGCGCACGGCACACCACACACTGCGCCATCGTCTTCTCTATCTGTAGAGCTATCGCTTACCCTGGAAGAGCTGCTCGCTGCGGAGATGCAGCCGCAGCCGCGCCCACCTCCACTCGTCGCTCCAAGCCTTCATTCGTAGAGTATTTGATTTCAAGAGTGATGGTCGTGTCTGACGTGGCGCAACAAGCTCTCAATGATATTGCTGCACGGCCTGCTATTTCCTTTTTTACTGTTCGCGACAGGCCCCAACCCAGCGCAGCTACCTAGCTAGCTAGTTCTACAGCGTTTATCTGCATGCATGGAGCTGTGAAGTCCCGAAACCCAAAAAATATACTTCAAGTAGCTGCCTTCTCTGCTCGGTCGGCACTTCGCCTGCTCATTCCCTCGCTGCTGTACCTCCTGGGACTGCTGCAACGCTCTCCACCGTCGCGCCGAGTGGAAGCGCGCCTTCTAAAGCAGCACACGCCCGCTGTTACGATCGGTCCGCCTAACGTCTTACAGGAAGTAGTCCGGGGCCGGCTTCTTTGCAGGCACGCCACGTGCATCTTGCGGCGCAGCCTCGAAAATCTATGTTCAGCATTCACGGAAACAATAGCATAGTGGTCAGTCTCCGGTGAGTAGCAACTACGCACGATCTCGCTCTATCGCACCTTGAATCGCTGCTCCAAGTTTTCGTCGAGCTCAAGGATAGCGGCAACGTTGCCGCATCGGTAGCAGTAGTTGGGAGCCGACCAAACCGTCACCAGTGCGTTGTTGAACATGGATTTGTGTCCTTCCATCACGAGCTGATGCGCTCTGCAGATTAGCTGAATGTCGTTCGTTTGGTTGAACTATTATCATCACATGCCATGACAGCAACAGCAGCGTGAGATATCACAACTTGCCACACAATTTATATCCTTGTGGTGTTTTCGGATCCAGAGAGCAACACTTCATGCAGTATATCCTTACCTTCTCCACGACGTCGCCGCCGAACAGGTAACCAGCACCACGGGGACTCAGGCCCCAGCCGTCGATGTCCTCAGGGTCGGACCACATCAGGTCGCACATAGCGCCGTCATGCGGGACTTCCTGCTTGCGGTCGATGATACGGATCTGGTCGAGCGTGTTGATCGACGGGGATAGACCGCCGTGCACGCAGAAGATTTTGTCCTCGATGATTGCAGACAGACTTAAATAATCGAAGATTTCCGTGCAGTATCGCCACACGTTCACCGAGCCGTACTTGCGGAGGCACTCATCGTAAAAGCCGTACACCTGCGTGATCTGACGGCTCTCGTGGTTGCCCCGAATCAGTGTAATGCGGTCCGGGTACCGCACCTGCATCAGATAAAAAAAAACTATCGTAAGCTTTTCCCTCTCTCCTTCCCCCCCTTGGCATCAACGCCGCGCACCTTGAGCGCGAGCAGCAGCAGGAACGTCTCGACACTGTAGAAGCCGCGGTCCACGAAGTCTCCCATGAAGAGGTAGTTAGTCTCCGGGCACTCTCCACCCACGTTGAACAGCTCCTTCAGGTCGTAGAACTGGCCGTGGATGTCACCGCAGATCTGGGGGTGAGCACACCATAAAAGATAAAATAAATATCCGCTCTCCCCCTTATTTTTTTACGTAAAATAGCGGCCTCACCGTCACGGGGGCGTCGATACGCTGCACGTTGCTCTCGTCCACGAGGATCTCGCGCGCCTTCTGGCACAGCGCCTTGACCTCCGACTCCTTGAGGTACTCGCAGCGCTTGAGCTGCTCAATCTGCCGGTCCAGCTCGCTCTGACTCGCCGCCATGGTGCTCGCTCTGCTGCTCGTTTATTCGCAACTGATCCGCGCGGTTGGCACACGCGGGACGTCGTGCTTTGGGGAGAATGTGCCCGCTCTCTCCACCGACGACCGGTCGTTTTTTTATTCTGTTCGACGGTTGGACCCATAAAACAGAATAACCTTCCGACGACAGGATTGAAATGGATACACTTTTTCCGAAAGGCATGCCTACGGTCTGCACTCCTTACTTGACGCATTGTTCTAGCTCTCTTTCGATGTGTTCGTAGCGTGCAGTGGCGCCTTGAAGTGATCCATGAGCGCAGCCAGCTTGTGCTCCGTCTTCTTGCGTTTGGTCTGCTCCTCGCGGATCCAGCCCATGTACAAATCGTTCAGGCTCTTGAGCTCGCGCTCGAGTTTCAGTCGACGCTCCTTCTCACGGCCCAGCCACTCATTCACGTCGGCGGCAGCGATCGCTTCCTGCGATGGCTCCTCGTTCTCGTCGCCTCCGCCATCCTGCTTGTCGTCGTCGGACGGTTGGCGCTGCAGCATCTGGCGGGACGACAGCTCCACTTGCAGCGAGGCCTTCTTGCGCAACCACGCGCGCTTCATGCGGTGCGCCTCGACGACAGCGGCGGTCGTGTCTGGCACGAACATCTCCACGCACACCTTGACAGCGATCATGGCATGCTCCATCAACGCAATGGCAACCAGCGATCCGGCAAACGACATCTTCGGGAAGAGCCTGTTGAGGAATCCCGAGTGCAGCCCAAAAATTGCGCAGTTTGTCATCACTGACAGGTACCCCAGCGCACTGAAGGCATAGTACCATGTGCCGATACCGTGAGTAGACGTTCGGTGGCTTCGCCGGAAGCTCACGCAGAGCTTGAAACCATCGCTTCGAATCTCCATGATGTTGTTGAAGAGACTCCAAAGCGAGGCCAGAGGATACGCCGATGCAAACAGGGTCACTTGCCTAGAGTACCACAACAGAGCATCAGAGTTAGTTACCACATGTACATATTAGTATCATCTCCGTATTTAAATGAGCTTGCACACGTACCCAAACTGCACAAACATCTCCAAGTAATCATCGAAGGTGCCGTCATAGGTAGGGAACAGAAGCTCCGCATCCACCTTGTTGACAATTGTGTTGGTGTTGTGTGTTTCCTTGGCCATCTTTCCAGCTTCAGTGTTTAGCGACGATCTCTTGCTTAGATAGGGCATTAGCTGCTCCTGCAGATTACCCAGAAGCTGTCGTGTGATCAACAAGGAGCTCAGCGTTTGCTCCAACAGAACCATGTCGCGGGTCTTGAATGCCACGTAGAATAAGAAACCAAAGTTGTTCACAAAGTAGAACAACGCTAACTTCAGGACACGAGCGTTCGCGAACTGAAGCACGATCAAACCACACGTATCATGGCAAGTCAGTACACACATAAATTCTTGTAACGCTAACAGGGAAAATAAACTTACATCACTATCGGTCCGGTGATTTTCGTAGAGCGTCAGATAGGATGCAAGCTCAGAATATTTTCCATCCACGTACAAGACCACGACCGAGTAAATGATTGAGGGCACGAGCGACACGTACTCGTAAAAGCCACCCCACCCCGTAGCAGGAGTGAAGGCGATAGCGAACCATTCTTCCATCCAGCAGTAGACAACCATGAGGAACGTTACAACAGCCATCGCAGCCATCGTCGCCGAGATTGTAACCAAATAGCGTTTCGCGCGATCCTTGAATGAAAAGAATGTGTAATAGCATCCATCCACAGGGTCAAAGCGCTTTTCGCCAAAGAAATCTGTGCGAGTAGGCTCCAGCGCCAATGAATCTGCAGCCGATATACCCCACTCATTGCGGAGCGTGCTCTCGCGGCGCTTCCAAAACTTCAAAAATGCCGTCGCCCAACTTGTCACCAGCAGTGAATACAACCCACGGCCATACGCAGCCCAACTAGGGAAGAAATCGAGCACAAGCGTCAACACGCCGAAAACTGCCAGCGGCATGAGCCACTGTGTGTACATCCCGAGAAAGCCAAAGTAAAACCCAACTTCGTCCCCGAAATATGATCGCACAACATTCAGCGGCTGCGGACTGGTCCACCGCTTCACCCACGTCTCCACCAAGTCGCTGCGCTCCTTGTCATCATGTAACGGGAAATGGTCAGTCAGTAACTGCGTGTGCATCGCCTGCTGCAAGAGGAGCCCGTGCTCCTCATCCTGGAACGGCTCGGGCATTTGATCCCCATCATGAGATGCCTTCTCAATATTGTTGTCTCCAGTAGAGTGGTAGTAGGAAGGATGCACTTTCAAGCGTCCAAGTTCGAACAAAAGGAGGTCGACCCTATCTCCAGAGCAGAAGTGCTCGGGCACAGGCCCCTCATTTACGTCGCCGTGCAACGCACGCTCCTTTTTCTCCTTGATTGCCACCAGTGTAGTGTGCGTCGCTCCGAGTAGATAGTACGTCTCTTCAGGTCTCGTGCCTTCCTTCTTGTCCTCG
This sequence comes from Phytophthora foliorum, assembly GCA_024679135.1. NCBI lineage: Eukaryota > Oomycota > Peronosporomycetes > Peronosporales > Peronosporaceae > Phytophthora > Phytophthora foliorum. The sequence goes on from JAHWLE010000060.1 coordinate 40,859, forward strand.
GCTTCTTCGTGCTGCTCCAGCACGTTCTTCCTCTTGGGGACGACCGTCAAGTGGCTCTGGCGTTGCACCATCTGCACGAAGAAGTCCACCGCCTCCTGCGAAAACTTCTTCGTATCGAAGCACAGCACTACATCCAGATCCTGCTCAGCCTCTCCCCGCTCCGCAATTTTCTAGCAGCACATACGTCAGTTGGATACTGTGTATCGACCTATTGTCGGAAGATACGCACCACGGGCGTGGCCACGATGAACTTGGTGAGCGTGTAGGCGCTGACGAGGAAGCCGGCGCCACCGACGGCGCCCTTGACAAGCGCGTCCGTCACCGTCGACATGGACGCTCTCTCTTGTGCAGGATCCGGTCTTTTCCCAACTGGCTGTTCGTTTGTTTGAAGTTTTGGCGTGTGGGTAAAGTTGGCCTTGCATACATTGTGGAAGCCTATTGGCCTCGTGGCTCAAGACTGGCCCCATGGTCAACTTGTAGCAGCCACATCGGAACTAAGAGTAATGCGCAGCTCTGAAAGTACGAGATTGGACACCAGCAACGCGTAGATTCATCGTGCATGGTTGCGAGAGACCTATCTTCGTCGGTGCATAGTGAAACCAAGTACAAATCCACTGGTGGACCACTTTGACAGCCACTTGAAAAGCGTCGAAAATGGCGGATGCTCCCGCTTTGACCGAGCAGCCTGAGCAGGAGCCAGTGGATGTTACCACTGAAAACACTACTGCGGAGGATGCCAAGCAGCTCTCGAAGCGCGCGCTGCGCAAGGAGAAGCGCCGCCTGCAGTGGGAGGACCGCAAGGCGGAGAAAAAGCTCAAGCGCCAAGAGCAGCAGCGCGCCAAGAAGGCCAGCGGAACCATCCCGCCCCCGAAGGAGCTGGACATGAGCGAGGAGGCGGTACTGCGCCGCAAAGAGCGCGCAATTGCCAAGCGGGAGGCGTTCCTCATGGCTGCGGAGGAGGGCGTCAAGGTGGTCATCGACTGCGAGTTCGAGGAGAAGATGACTGAGAAGGAGAAGAAAAGCCTCTCGCAGCAGATCATGTGCGTATTATTGGTTGAGAGGTGCCTGCTGAGGTATGAATGGGGGTTAAACTTGGTGACATTGGTAGGTTTTCATACGGAGTGAACCGACGGAGCCGGACGCCCATGAAGTGCGTGTGAAGTGAAAATTAGTGGGGTATTGATTTTAACACGGCTCTTGGCTTGATTAGCGCATACATCACTTCGCTGCACGGCGACATTAGGGAGAACTTGGAGAAGATCAGTGGTTTCCACGAGTGGCAGGCGGTGCGCGAGGCGCTGAGTGGATGAGTAATGGCCTGGCATAAAGCGAGACTAATATTCCCTCATTATTGACATTTCCAGTTCACCGGATCAACCAAGAGCTACATGGATCTGTTCAAGAAGGAGTCGCTCGTGTATCTTACGGCCGACTCGCCCAACACCATCACAAAGCTGAGCCGAGACAAGGTATACATCATTGGCGGCATCGTGGATCGCAACCGCTTGAAGGGCATCACATACGAAAAGGCGGTCGAGCAGGGCATCGAGACGGCAAAGCTTCCGCTCGACGCTGTCGTCGAAATGGGTTCTGCTACGCGTGTGTTGACCGTCAACCACGGTGCGTCTCATTGAAGCTTCTGCTTTCAAGTGGATATGATTTATGCTAATAACTCGTTTGCTTTGCAGTATTTGAGATCCTAGCGCAGTTTTCAGAGGTGAAGGACTGGGCTCAAGCCACTTTAGCAACGCTCCCGTCACGCAAGGGCGCGCACCTGAAGAACGAGTAAACATACACTTCTTCACGTTTTAGACAACCAAAACAGGCACATAGCAAACCAAGGAGTATGACTGGGGTCTCACGTCCAACGTTCACATTTTATCTAATGTTGCTCAATGCCATTTCCAAGCGCTCATGTGCGAGCTTCATGTCTTTCACCTGGGGGGGGGGGATGTATTAGCATCAGTTGTAAATAACACGGTATGTTGGTATGTTCAATGCAAAAGGCCAGACAACACCCACCTTGAGAGCAGCGATTGCAAACTTGGCATACTCAATCGCATCGTTAATCTCGTTCTGCGAAACAGGAGTATTACGTGCACGAGATGGCAAGCTCTGCGGTGTATAGCTGGGAGAAGGTTGATACGCTGGCGTTGGAGCAGAGGGAGGTTGGTATGCTGGTGTCGGAGCGGCAGGAGGCTCGTTCGCCGGTGCCGGGACAGGGGGAGGTTGGTAGGCCGGTGCAGGCGGGGCCACAGGAGCTGAATATGTCGGTGCCGGCGGCGCTGCAGGTGCTGGGGCTGAATGACTCGGGGCTGATGGCTGGTGCTGCGATGGAGTGGAAGTAGGCCCATGCCAATTGTTTTCGAGTTCGCTGGCGCTCATTGCACCGGCCGATCTCACCGACTCGGTGAGCGAAGGAAAAGGCATCTGACCGTATGCTGGTTCTGAAGATTGCGCGTGCGGGGACATTGGCGTTTTCAAATCTGGCATGGGTGGCTGCGGGGCGGGGGGCATTGAGGCAGTTGCTGGTGCGGCATCGTCGCTCCCGTCATTCTCCTAAAGGTACGCACAAACGCCAGTCAGTACCACAAAATACTAGCAATTTCACGTACAACATCCTCACGGTTTTGATATCCAGTTCCTCTGGAGGCCCAGGCTCCGGCGTCTTCCCTTCCTTGATGGCCTTCAGAATCGTGGCAGCCTTGTATTTGCAGTAGCGTCGTTTTTCAGCAACCTAAACAGCCAATTACAAAAGTACGCGTCAGTCACTGCTATCCCCCACATGCACTCCAGTCCTTACATCCTCTGATATGTCTCCAAACTGGTTCAGAATGTCGAAGAATGTGCCAGCAGCGTAGAACGTACGAGCAGTGCTCCTGCAGACGATCAATCAACGAAGTCCCAACAAAACCGTCAGCTCTCCCACCATTATACTACCCCACCTCCACATACTTGTTAGCCATCCCTGCGCGGTCCTCATCGTCCGCCTTGGAGAAGATTTCTATGGCGAAGTCCTCGCAGATTTCCTGTCCAGCGACCAAATCTGATTCAGCACCAACAAAGCAGCCTCGTCCTCCATGCATCGTCCACGGACCTTTCCTTCCTCTTGCGTAAAGTCCGGCAGCTTGTTCTTCTCGGCCTCCAGGCGGTCCATGAGCGACAGCAAATAGTCCGTCGCCTCGTTGGACGCGTCGTTCTCGCGTAGCTTGATGCCCAGCTCCATGGCGTACTGGCGGCAGAAGTACGCGATGAGCTTGGACTCTGGGCGCGACGTGTCCCTGTCCAGCTCCTCGGCACGTCGGATGAACGGCAGCAGCGTCTTGAACGTCGGCGGCACCTTCACGAGCTGCGGATCGGCCATCGTTTCTTCTTCCGTGTCCAACTTGAAAATGGCTCCCAAGTTCCCAATGTGCATCGAAAGTAACATGGAAGTAGAAGTTGGAAGTAACAATATGAAGTGAACACGAAAATCCATTTCCCACTTCAACATCTAGCTTCGGAACTGCGGCAGCGGCTCCGTTGTGACCTGTAGCTTGACGACAGTGTTATCTCCGCGGCGCTTCACCTGCACGGGGATGTGGCGCCCGATCGTGTAGCCCACCGTGGCCAAAATGTCCTTGGTGCTGTGCACCTTCTTCCCGTCGAACGAGACGATCACGTCGCCGGGCAGAACGCCTCCCTTGTGAGCGGGCGAGCCGGGGGTCACAGACTTGACGATCACGCCTTCCTTCACGTCTGGGAACAGCCGACCGATTTCTCGGAGCTCTCGTGTGTTGAAGTTGATCATCTGCATGCCAATGTACGGGCGCACCACCTTCTTGTGCTTGCGTAGCTGCTCGATCACCTGCACTGCCGTGTCGGCCGGAATGGCGAAGGAGATGCCAACACTGCCGTCCACTTTCATTGTGTTGATGCCGATCACCTCGCCGTCCAAGTTGATGAGCGGGCCGCCAGAGTTACCAGCGTTGATGGCCGCATCCGTCTGGATGTACTCGCCTCCCTTCTGCGGGTAGCCCAACTCGCTGCTGTGCCGTGCGACGGCGCTGATGATACCGGCACTCACGCTGTTTTGCAAGGAGAATGGACTGCCAAGAGCGCATACCCACTCGCCAGCACGCAGCTCCGACGACGAGCCAATCGAAATCATAGGCCACTCCTTGACGTCGTCCGACTTGATCTGGAGAAGGGCGATGTCCGAAAGAGGGTCTGCGCTATGGATCACAGCAGGGTAGTTGCTGCCATCCGCGAACGTCACCTACGAGCCATCATACAAGAGAAATTGGCGCTTCATACATATCAAGAGACCCCGTCGGAAGCTCACCTGAATCTTCGAGTAGCGATTGCATCTCGCGATAACGTGGGCATTCGTGACAATCAGGCCTTCTTTAGAAATAATGAATCCCGATCCATTGCTGCCGACGTATCCTGCAGTTAAGAGTGCCAGCCCAACAATTAGCACGAGCTAGGTTCCCACTCAAAAGAGCACATGCAGCACTCAAGCGTACCGGAATCCACCGCAATGTTCACCACTGCCGGGAACGCCTTCTCCACGGCATCAGCGATAAAGTTGCGCGACAGCACGTTGTTTCTCCCTGGACGCGTCTCCAAGAGCGTCGCCCCCTCTGCACAACCGCACAACAGACCGCACATGAGTTTCCATGGTCTTCCGCCAATCCAACGCTGGTCCAAACCTCGCTTGTCGTAGTTGATGACCGCAGCGGCCGCGAGTCCGGCGCCAGTGACGGCGTACGCAGTCGTCAGAGGTCCCCCTGTGAGCCGACGAGTGCCTGCATTCGCCTTGCTGCTGCACAGACGCCGCGCCGCAGCGCGCCAGGAGCTCCGCCACATATTCGCGACAAAATTCCGAAATGTGACAAAATTCCGATTTGAGAC
>JAHWLE010000061.1:0-45513 GCA_024679135.1 Phytophthora foliorum
CCGCCCCCCGAACGAGTGCGAGATCCCGGTGCCCCTTTGGCCCGGCGAGAGTCAGCAGCAGTACGAGCGCGAATTCTGCCGCTGGCTGGCGTCGCGACGGCTGTCGCTGACTTCGATGCGAGAGGATCCGGTGACCGAGCGTAAATGCCGATTGCAGTTCGCGCAGACGAGGGTGGCGAGGCCGCAGAGAGCAAGAGAGGGCGAGGCGGGCCAGAGGGCGCCATCGCAGCTCATTCCTCGCTCGCGATCTCGTTCTCGATCACGATCTATGTCCCCCCAAAGGCGTTTTAACGGAATGCAACAGCCGCCGCCGCAGCGGTCGTATCCAGTTCGAAGAGAAGACAACAGGACACACCCTCCCAGTTTTGAAAGGCGTGCTTCTCTTGATAGCGGACGCTTGTTTGCATCCAGACAACAAGGAGATAGAGAACAGCACGACAGGAGTTACTCCAGGGAACGGCCCCATTCAGCGCGGCACGCCGATCCATCTGAAGCCCCGAGAACATACGACAACCGGCAGAATGCGCTGCATTCTGATCCACGGCGTCGCCAGGATTCTAGAGCACCTTCGCCGCATAATGTCCCGCGTCAATATGTCGGCGATGTCCAGCGCTGGAACAAATCGCCGTCACGGTCACCTCGGTACAGTACAGCTTCGTCACCTCCGCGCAGTGATATGCCACCATCGCAAGTACGCCGATCGGCGTCACCGCAGCTTTTTGACAGCTTTCGCAAGCAATTACTAGCGAGACGGGTTATCTCACTGGAGGCCTTCCGGGACGAGATGTATAGACTTCGTCATGGGTTCATCCACGAAGATGACCTCAAGCGGCCACACGAAACAATGGTGCGCATTCCCGTCATTCTGTGGCCTGGGGAGAGTATGGCGCAGTATTCGCAAAAGTTCGAGCGGTGGCTCGACTCGCGCAATAATCCATTGGCATTGTTGCGCGATAATCCAGCAAAAGAGCGCTCTTTGTGGCATTCATTTGCATACACAAGAGCTGGAACGTCCGATTTCGCGGAACCAGCTCGACCTAGTGCTAGATCGCGCTCTCCCTCTCGTGTAAGCTCACGTTCTCGTTCAAGATCATCTTCCCGAAGCGTTCGAAGGAGCTCTGAGAGAGGTCGCCCTCCAATGAGTTCTACTTATGTTGAGGACATACCGGTGACGAAGGAATTTGCGCCAACTTATTCTCCTGAACAGCTGCAAAGACCGAAATCACCGCCTTCGACGATTGCTCCTCCAGAAAATCCACACTTGTTCGACGGCAAGAATCGAACGGAGCTGTTAGGGAAACGAATTGTACCCCTGGACGTTTTCCAAAAGGAGGTGAACCAGAATCTCGGCGTCGGATTTGCCAAAATTACTGAGGGCAACATATTACCTGCCATTCCTGTTCCTCTTCATCCTGGCGAGTCCATGGGACTTTATAGCCATCGTTTTTGGACGTGGCTACAAAAGTACAACGAAACGAATGAGTCGCTGCGCTCCAACCCAGCCAGAGAACGGCGGTTTCGTATGGCATTTGCCTACCTAAGGGTTAACAAGCCGCAAGCTCCAGCAATAACTGGTGATCGCATTGCTGGAGCTCAAAAGGCTCATGGTTTCCGGTCGAGTGTTGAGACACATGCCAAGATACCCCTGGGCGTTTTAAAATCAGCGCGAGCACGTTTAGCAATGAATGCAAAAAGGCTGGCCGATGATAGCGAACACAATGAACAACCTCAATCATTGCGCGAAGAACCTGATAGCAAGCGCGCGCGGGTAGATGTGGAGGGAAAAACTCGAGCCCAGGGGATGCCGGGAATTCCATCTAGTCGCTTGTCAGCTATTACAGAACAGAAACACAGTACTACTACACCCGCCATGACATCGTCGCAGCGAATGCCTTCACGGTTGACTTTGGCCCCAGCACCAACGACGACTTCAGCACGGCCTTTAGCTTCGATGGTAACAGTGACAGCTGATTCAGTCAGATCTGTGCGCCCTTCAATGCCAGCGCAGGCAACTTCAGCATCAGTTCGTGTTGAAGTGCGAACATCTCACTCATTGGTACCTCCAGTACAGAGGAGGCCAATTACTATTATCCCGAAATCAGTGACACCACAAACGGAAACAGCTACGTCACGCTCGCTTGTTGCTCGGGTACAAAATACGACGGTAGTCTCGAAATCAGCAAATACTACGGTGGGAGGATCGGCACCGTTGCGATCGTCTACAGTTCCTCTGCAGAAGATAATGCCAAGACTAGGGAAAACTGTGGTAGAGCCAACAACTTCGCAATCATCAACAATCCCGCTGCAGAAAATAAAACCAAGACCAGAGCGAACTGCGAGTTCAACGGGCAAACCGGTGGATCCACAAGCAGCTCCACGCTCTCTGCTGGTAACATGGAATAAGCATGGATCAGAGTCCGCCTCAAGCACTCCATCGTCTGGTCCAGTCGCGAAATCTGCACCTCCGTCTTTATCTTCGTCTTCTTCAGCACCACCGGCAGTTGAACCACCAAAAGTATCATCGGCTGAAAAGCCAAGAGAATCGCCAACACCGGCAGGGCCATCAGCGGCAGGAGCTCCAAGTCGGAGTTCTCCGAGCGTAGAGCGTCCAACAGCTACGATCGTGCCCTCAACAGCAAATGCGGGCACTGATGCCATTGAAAACGACGGTGCTGATACCGACGCTGCTCAATCAGAGCCTGACACGAATCCAGCCGAATCCGCCGTCTGCAAGATGTCCGATGCCGATTCAAACCCAGCAGACGATGGTGAAGTGCACGACGGCGACGTCATGAATCCTGATGGCTGCTGCTGTACCAAGTGCATGCGCAGCTGGGCGTGGACGTTGACGGATCGCATGGATCAACTTGAACAGAATGTGCAGGACCTGAAGCGTGAAGTCGTCACTCAGACTGGTGACCAGGCAACGACTGCTAGGTGAGACATCAAAAGCTGGCAACGCAACAAGTGTTGCTGATTCAGCAGCAGCTGAAGGTTTTGAGACGAACTAACTGCGTTAGTGTCAAGCTGTTAGTACGCTGTCAATTGACAGTAAGGGTTAGTAGATGTACAAGTAGCAAGTCAATCGCACTTAGTTGAGTATACGAAAGCTATGGTACCGTCTTGTGGCACCACCTCCAAAGCCAGAGGACCGATGGCCGACCCTCATCGCCGTTACGAGCAAGACGAGTTCAACGACCGCCGAGGCCGATCACCTCCCGGATGGAGACCCCAGTCGCCCCAAAGATGGAGATCTTCGTCCTCGGTTCGCTACCGTCGGTCCCCCTCACCAAATGCTGGACGGTACCCAGCCCCACGATCCCCGCGGTGGCGTTCACCTTCCCATTACAGAAACAGATCTGCATCGCCTGCACCAAGAGGGAAGGTATCTCCGCGTCGATCGCGGTCTCGCTCACCTCCTCCCAATTACACAATTGAAGACCCGCAACACCGTCGCAGGAGACTGCTGGAAGAGAAGGTGATGTCCATGGAGAATTACCACCGACTGCTACTCGACCCCCACTCTCCGTGGGTCAAAAGAGGAAAAGGATCCTCAATGCCCATTCCGGTCCCTTTAGAGTCGAACGAGAACATGGGGGACTATCAACAGAAATTTGAGTTCTGGCTAGCCCAGAGAAATGTGACGCTCGAATCGCTGCAGCACAATATCCTTCGAGAGCGCGGCTATCGCTGTAACTATGCTCAATGGCGCGTGCAAACAAGGTTTGGCCAACCACCTCCGAAAGTGGCTTCTGCTTATAGTCCTAAACACATACGTTCCAGATCGACATCCTGGTCTCAAAGAGGAGGAGGAGAGAGCTACCTGGTACGTAGCCCTCACAGCCCCACAAGGACTTCAGCGCGCCAAGCTACAGATACAACTGAGGGTTATGCTGCAAAATCTTTGACAGCTCCGACGTCTCCTGAATCAAGATTTTACAATGTACGACGTCGCGCTTCTGTATTTGACAAGAAAACTAAAGCGGGGGATTGTTGCTGTGAAAATTGTGATCGCAACTGGACCGACCTTTATAAGCGCGTCAAGCAACTGGAAAATATCGTTGCTCGACTTGATTTACCACCGCCAGGTACTTTCAACGGCACCAGCTCCTCCCCATACGAGATTGGTGGAGGGGAAGAGCTGTATCAAGATGAACCTGCGATAACATCAAACTATATTGACTTAACGGACGACGTTGAAATGAAGGAAGGTGCTGATGAAGTTCCTGGTGATCCTGAGCATAGAAATCTAGATGACGGTGATACGCGTGCTGACACGATACCGTCGAGACGTGTGGAGGTTACCCCCACCGACAGCGATGCAAACAACGAGACTGCGTCGGCGATCATCGATCCTCGACGGCAAATCGAAGCGTCAGAGGAAGCGTTGGAGTTGAAACACCGAAGTGCTCAAATACAATTGCTCGATGCTTACAATCGACTCAACGGCCAGGTGCTGCTGAAACAAAAAGAGGAGGAGAAATTGATGGCACAGATGGAGCTGATAGTTGACGATGACGGAAGCAGTCTCAAAAGTCAAATTGATGAACTGCGTGGCTCCATTAAGGCGGAGAAAGACCATCGAGACGCCGCTGTTGCTGCTGTTATTGTACAATCGCGTGCTGATAAACGGGAAGATTTCGCGCACGAACTCGAAAAGCTGGCCGCGTCGGGCACACCTAGTGAGCAAGAAGACTTGCACGAAAAATGTGCAGGCATTGCGGCGAAACTAGCAGAAAAAGACAACGAAATGGCGCGCTTGCAAAAGCAACTTCAATCTCTGAGTTCATTGTACGCGGGTACGGAAGAGAGCGGCGGTTCTCTGGGCGAAAGGGAAGCCCAAGAACTGTCGAGCAAAATTAAACTGGAGCGAGCTTCAAAAGCGTCGCTCGAGACTGAACGCCACAAAATATTCACTCAACTCATGAAATCGAGTCGTCAAATCCAGGCGCTTGCCATGAAGGAGCTCTCGAGCAACGTTTAGTGCCTGTTACTATGTCATCTACCCTCACTGTGCAGTGACAGTGATCACCAATGCTGAATTGCAACCAAGCTTCTTGTGAGTACGGTTCAGTGTTGTCGGCGTGCAGGAAGCAACAACCACTTTTGAGCAACTAATCGAACTAATCGAATGAATCGACTGCCGTTGACGTGATATGAGCGACAACATTTTCACCATGTTCTGCCGGACAATCGTCAAATTTGTAGCCTATTCGTTGTGACTGCATAAAATGGCCATTTCTCCAGTATCTCCTCACTTCGAAACTCGTCGTGCAAGCGAAAAGAAGAAAAACCGATGGCAGAGACTGCCCCTTCAGACCGGATACTAGCCGAGGCCGCAGCGGACGCGCCCACGCCGCCAGCTGCATGCACCAGCAAGAAGACGAGACCTTGGAAGCTCTCGAAAGAGCAGAAGACGTGCCCCAAGTGCGGCAAAGTGCTGCAGAGTCGCGGGGCGCTCCGTCTGCACCTCAACCGCGTGTTCCCGTGCGATCTCAAGAAAGCGGAGCGCGCAGACGGCAATCAATTGTGGGATCGATACGGCACCAAGAGCTGCCACAAGTGCGCCAAGACCTTCACAACGTCGGGAGGGCTGCGCCTGCACCTGTCCAAAGCCATTCCGTGCGATGCGCCCACCAACCACCAAGACAAAGTGCACAAATGCAAAAAATGCCAACGCACTTTCTCATCGGCGCAATGTCTTCGCAAACACCAAAGCAGAGTCATCCCGTGCGACGGCTCGACTCCCACTGGACCGGGTTGGGGCTGTAAAACGTGCCCCAAGTGCCACACGACGTTCTCGAGCGGTCAGAACCTGCGGCTCCACCTCAATCGGATGATTCCGTGCAGCGCAGAGAAGACTGCAACGCCCGAGGATGAACAAGGAAACAATCAAGCTGCCCCCGCAGCTACAGCTGAAGAGGGAAAACTGCATCCCTGTTCTAGATGCCAGCGATCATTTGCTACTGAGCAGGGTCTGCTTATCCACATGGGTCGAAAGAAATGTGTTGCAACAAGCCATGACGCAAAGGCGCCATCGGCTGAGGAAATTTTTGAGCGGATGTCCGAGATCGTGCATAGTCCCGAAGAACAAGAGCAGCTGAAATTGGCTATCCGAGAGGCGTTCTTGAAACAATGGGGCTATTCGGATAAAACTAAAGGCACCGACACCAATTCCCAGGCTGCTACAGTAATTAAACCGACAGGTATGTTCGGCATTCGAGAAAGCACCGCGGCGAGTAATAAGGAGGTGATCTCGTCTGGGAGAAGTACAAGCAACGAAGGCGATGGTGAAGCTGAGCCGTTTGTAGATATGGAGGAACGTACGTCTTTGAAACAAACTCACCACCACAGCTGCCAGGACACTGCAATCAGGACTACCTCACAGGATAGAACACTCAAAAGAAGTGCGGACCGCAGCAATGAGAATCTATCTCCGGTGGAGAAGGCGAGAAAGCGGCCATGCAATGACGTCGGATCTTTTGCTGACCTGGTGGTGCAACTTTTGAAATGCAGCCCGGGAGCAAGTGCATCCACGAACAATTCGGCATCTAGCGCAGTTAATGGGCATGGCGGCAACATAATGACGGACGGGTGCTGTTGTCGAGCATGCGTCAGAAAGTGGACTTACAAAATGACAATTCGCCTGGAGCATCTCCGTGATGAAGTGGATAGTTTGCGGGTCATGATATCTCCTACCACAAATGATGACACTTCGGCTCCTACCAATGAGACATCCCAAGGTCCCAAACCCAACACGCATTCGATGCTAGGTGATTCAAACAGTCAAGGGGCATCGAAATCCGCTAAAGCAAAGGAAGTAAATCACAATACCTCAGCGGATATGTCATGCTCGGTATCAAATGAACGTCCTGAAAAGGTGTATTTGACGGAAAACTACGACCACCTGAACGAGCAAATCATCATCAACGAGAGAGCACTCGAGGACTCGATCGCATATCTGAAAAGGATTTCAGGTCATGATAAAGCAATCAGTTCAGAGCTGCGCAGCCAAATCGACGAGTTACTGGTCTATATTAACGCTGCAAAGGTCAAGCGCGATGAGGCAGTTGCAGCGATTATAACTCACCGTTGGAAATCGAATCGAAGCGAGTTCCAACTATTGCTGGAGATAATGGCAGCGACTAGCAGACCAGACGTTGAGAAGATATTTCACAAGGAATGCGCCGAGATCGCTAGTCAGTTGGCTGAGAAGGACAAGATGCTTTTGAAGGGCATGTCAGAATGCAAAGACAGCGGTGTCGTTCCAAAATATGCCGTTCAGAAGATTGCCAAACAGCTTCTAGAACGTGAACGGGATGAGATTTTCATGCGTCTCCTACGAAGCAGCCGCCGTATTTATTTGCTCACAAAGGAAGCGTTTAATTGATGCTTCTGGCGACAAAGCATATTGAACTCAGGATCCAGCGCACTTGTAGTGCACTCGTCTGTGCTGCGCCCATTGAGTTCACGCTAAGAACTTGATGTGAATCGATATGGCTGGAGCACTATCAGTGATCACATCGGAGCGTGAGGAACGTATGAACTGTTCCCTAGAACACGAGCATGCGTGTTGTGAAAGCTGAAAATGGTCGAGGTCAGACCGGACTGGACAAATTAAGGTCGTTCGTGTTTCGACATCGCGTGACCGCATTCGGATCTGAAGCCGCGTGTTGGGCCAACTGGCTGCAGTGAGTTTGTCGATGAGAATCAACCAATCTGCTGTACGTTTTGAACTAAATTCAATGCAATCTGTCCCGCAAGAAAGCGCCCCGGTCATTGTCAATTTCGGCGAGGGAGACAGAGAGAGCTTGCATCAGGTGGGCAAAGTGTTAGCCACTTGTCTGGCACTACGTAAGCATCTAAACAAGGTATTCCTGTGTGATCGCAAGGGTGAGCGCCGGTACAAAAAGGAAATGTGGAACGCAAGCATTGTCCACGAAGTACTGGAAGAACTTGTCGAGTGCTGCGGGCCTCTGCTATCACATGGCAAATGCCAATCCTACGTCGTGCCGCAATCTACAAGCCAACAGACGATGATCAAGAAGCAGGGCAACTACTCGAAGACCACGCAGAATCGGCGGCTGCATCTGAGCCAACCGATCGACGTTGAACAAACTTCCATGAATGACTTGAAAAGAGCGTTGCTTTACTTACTCAAGAAGTTTAGCACTGTGCACAGTCTCCATATGCACATGGATCATCGATCATGTGACGTCGACAAGTATAAATCTTCAATGGAAAGCCGAAAGAAGCCAACCAAAACTCTTGATCTCTAGACCAGATTCAAAACCAACAACCGAGGGAAATGCATGCCTAGCGATGGCTGCTAAGCGATACGAAGTAAAACCAATACGAGATCCATCCAACGAGGCGCAGTGCCTGGAAAATCAATCACAGCTGGTAATCTGTGTCACACTTCGCGAACGAAACGAAGACGCCGAGTAGCATCACATTGTGAGGGATACAGCAACAAGCGCAACCTCTCACTTGCTAACCTTCAAGCGGAAAAGAAGTACAGTAGGCGGTAGAGAGGATGTGACTCCTGTGGGTGAAGAAAAAAAAAGCGCGTGCGTTGTGATAGCGGGTCTTTTGCGGAACTGTCAGCTTGGACTTCTAAGAGTAGCCACTCGCCAGATCGAACATCAGCAGTGTGGAGTGCAGTGTGTCGTTGGAACACAATAACCATGGGGGCAACTTATTGACGGATGGGTACTGTGTCAGGAACTGGACTTGTAAAATGATGAGCCGTATGAAATATCTAAGCTATGAAGTGGAGAGGTTACGGCTGCAAACTGTTGCAATTGACCAAGGCTCTCCTCTCGCGGAAATTATTTTACAACCTCTTTCCACGCAGTGCAAATGTGAAAAGTGAACTCCCAAGTATCATTCTGGAAGCTATACCAGATACCCGGAAAAACAAGTATCGTTAATGTCAGAAAAGGAACTCCTGAACGCCAAAATCGCCGAGAAATCAAAATCCGAGTGCCCGACTAAAACATCGTGGACAGCCTATGCAGCACAGCTAAGGCACGTCTTGCTTAAACCCAGCGAAAGATACCCGATCTCCAGGACCCACTTGCCTACCTGAAGGAAATGCCAAGAGGAATCAAGCACGTCGGAAGTTCTCAACCAACATGATGAATTGCGGTTTACATCAATGTGGAGGAAAACAAGCGAGACGAGGCAGTAGCTGCAATATAGCTCATCGCTGGAAGCCTTCCAGTGGAAGGCTCAACGCATCGAGCTCCATATTTTTCTGGATAATGTACTTCGAAGTAGATGTCAAAGAGTAAACCGGCCGCTTTTATGAAGAGTGCGCGGAAATCGCTGCTCAGTTGGTGGCAAAGAACCGAGTACTTTTGCAGCTTGCTGGACAAATTCAAGCTGTGGGTTCAACCTTGGAAAAAGCTAACAGTGGCTCAAGCTCATCTAACATTACGATGTCTATGGGCGCCCTTGAGATGGTAGCCAAGTGCTGTCTGGAACGTCAGCGAAATGAAATCTTCATATACCCTGTGACATCCATTTACACCATTACGAAAAAAAAGCTTTTGGAGATCAAGAAAAAGAGATATCGTCCAGTGTGTGTACTTTAAGACAAAGCCTAAACACTTTAAGCGTACGCCAGCAGCTTCGCCATTACAGACCGCATGAAGGTCAGAGTAATGGGTTCCGCAGACGCGACGTAGTTGTCCGGGATACGTTCGTCCCAAACAAAGGAATGCGCGGCTTCCACAGTCACCGTCTCGTTCACGTTTCCACCGCAGCCGACGATGAATACAGCAGCCTCGAGATACGAGAAAGTTGTCTGGTTCGAACCGAAGACACACTCCGGGTTATTGGCGCGGCACTCGGCAAGACGATCCTTGCGAGTCTCGCCGACCTCAGTCACCCCGAGCGTCTTACCGTCCAGAGAGCGGCCCAGCAAATTATCGACCATCGTCTCGTTGATGTTGACCGGGTCCCCGCCGAAGTACTCGTCGTTGTGCACAAGGGAAGCATCATGCTCGAGCACGTTGTGCCTTGAAATGATGTCGAGCGAGAAGGTGGCTGGCACTTGATTCAGCAGCGTCTGGGTCAGGTTGCTGTCGAAGTTGAACACGGACATGAGAGCATTGCCCAGCGATTCGTGGGTGACGTTCTTGCCGCTGCGCGGGATGTGCCCGTGGTTGGCAAGAGCGTTCAGACCCGGGCAGGGAGACCGACGAAACGGGACAGGCGAGGTCGAATCGGCATACCCAGTCACTTCATCACTTGACGGACGATAAAAATCTCCAACTGGAAGAGAATCTACGGAGATCTGGGCGTTTTGACCGATGTCAGTGGAACCAGCGGCGACGGTGGCAACAGCGAGAGTAGTGAAGGCGACGAAGGAGACCATGACTGTGGACTGGAACTTGCTGTTCGATGCGAGGGGAAATACAAAGTGAAGAAAATACAAAGTGAAAGTGACCGACGAGTTCAAATGCCTGAACCACCGGATACACTGTATCTGGCTCGGATTACTGGAAGCATGACGCATGTGTCAAATCTTTAGATGGATCAACTAAAACATGTGCGATTGCTGGAGGATCGTGAAGGTGGTTCGCATACGAATGTCTAGATAAATGCCGGCGCTTTTCCTTTGAAGCAACCATACTTGTGGAAAGCCGGATCGAGCTCGTGAACTCGAAACCAGTTTACGCGCTCGGTCTTGATGCGCTGACCCGAAAGAACTGCTGCATCTTTCATGCGATTCGTGCAGGTTGGACAAATCTAGACGAGTGATTTCACGCATCGAGTATTATATTTTAATTTAAAAAAAAGCCTGGCAGAACGTCCGTCGACAAAATTGAACCACCAGAGTGAATGACACCACACAAGTAAGTCAGTCTGTAATTCCTACATGGTACAGTACTTAGCTGCCACAACCATTCAGGTTTACTGGTAAGAGTGAGCTTCAAGATGAACTGTTTTGGCCAACGGGTTGTTCTACATGTACAATAGCAAATACTTGTACTTCAAGTATTTTGTATACAGTGTTAATCGCAATACAGTTGTAATAGTGTTTGTGCGATTGCTAACCCTGTATGCACCCTGACCGGTAAGGTGACTTGTGACTTACAGACTAGAAACGTCGTGAAGTAGCTACCGCAACAAATCAAACCTATCTAACACGGCAATTTCATAATTCTGGATTTCGAAAATGACCCCCCCCCCCCGTTATCCATGCTTATGATCGTATCAGCTTTTGATTTCTCACAAGGATTTCTTTACTAGCTTTCGTATCTCGCCATCACCCTGTAGGAAACATGTCAGCACATTTTCACGTTCTCGTTCAAGTAGCTCTTTGGCTGCCTGTTCCTTCGTCAAACTTTCAGACAACTTCCACAGAACTTCGAGCTGTAGAGCTCTGTCCAGATCGGAAATTGAAGACGGCAACGCGTCCACCACTTGGAGTTGATCATTCAGCTGCAACTCTAACGTCTCCAGCTCGCTCTCTTTATCCTCAATCTGGGATGCAATTGCCGCACACCTCTCATGCTTTGCCTCATTTCGCTTTTCTGCTAACGGCTCATTCTCTAATTGAGACATCAACTCTTCCTGCCGTCGGTTCCAAACGTAGACAATCAAATCGACCAGTGCAGCAGTGCGCTTCTCTTTCTCTTGGTTGATGGAGACAACGAGCTCCATGATCTGGTTATGATGCTCTTTCGCCTCGATTTCGTCGACCTCCTTCATAGCTTTCACGTAGGAAAGCGCATCACCAATTGCTGTTTCGTTCATCGTGATGAGTTCATTCAGATGGTCGTATGCCTCTGTCAGCCGGCGCTTCTGTGGGTCTTCAGAAACGCGGGACTGAACAGCACGTACCAGCTTCACTGTTGCATCGCGATGGATATCGGAGTTGGGTAAGGCTAGTTGCACAGATTTACTTTGGCCAGATCACTTGACTTGTTTGCACCGTCCACAAAGTTCTCATTACTTGGTCGCATCACTACATGTAGTGAATTTTCAACACCGTTTTGGACTCATCCACAAAGGTAGCATCGGCTTTTCTGGATTTGTTTTCACAAGTTCCTGCTGACGACATAGGAAAAGCATCCTGTTTGCTGCACTGGTCCAGGCTGGACTGTTGTTTGGCACACAGTTGTCCGCCGCAGCAACAAGAAGAGACCTGGCTGTCAGCAGAGGCATGACATCTATCGGTCTCTTGCAGTAATTGTGTGACCCTTTTCTCTAGTACTTGCACGCGGTTTACAATCAGCAAAGCCCAGTTTGGAAAGCTTTCCGTAGCGTTATCCTCATCAATGTGTTGGGCCTCGTTAGTAGGTAAATATGAATTGCAATTTTCACCCTCAAGTCTCGCTCCGTCAGATTCGCCTTGCATTTCGTTTGCTGGCTCATTCAAAGGAGTTACTGGCAGCAAAGATGATTAATCAGTGTGCGTGTCCACATCATGGTTAGAATCTTGTGTTGGCGTGTCGGTTACAGTATCGCTTTGATTGCCATCAACTTCATCTTCACGAGATGAATGGCCAGTGTCGGAAAGCGCACATGAAGGACGGTGCGAAGTGTGACTGCCGGCATCATTGTGTATTAGGCAATTTTCAAGACCCTACATTATCTCCACTTAGTGGAGATAATGTAGGGCTGGATGGCTCAGCATCCGGTTCGCTTTGATGGTCCTCGGCTCGAAGCAGCGCGCAAGAAGGTTTGTGCGTTGAGGTTTGCGACGGCTGATCATCACGTCTCTCGGGTGGAGGGGTGCACTTTGATGGCAGACGCAGGAGTGTAGAGCCCATTCTTGAGGAAGTTTGTGTTTTCCTGATAACTTTTTGACGAGCGTACTGGTGGCGATATACGCGCTCCTCATACGGCTGAGAATGCAGGGCTGAAAGTGACGTGTTGTGCTGAGCCAGCCAACTCTTGAAGTCTACGTCATAGTCACGCATTGTTTCGCCAGGAAATAATGGCACAGGTATTTTGGGTAGCCTCGCCGCTGGCCGACGATAAGTCGGATCTCGTTTTTGATCAGCAAGTTCTTGAATGTACTCCTTCACTGAGAGCGGACGTCGGGATAATATCTCTGTGCGGCTTCTTGAGGGTGCTGGCCTCGGAGCCTCCTCACGGAAATCATGCGGCGACGGTGAAGCCGATCGGTGGTGCGTTGCCGCCATTTGCCTTCGTGGAGGCCATTGGCCTCAAGAGAAGGTCTGAAAGTCATCAAATACTCGACCCGATCTCAGTCCTGTCTGTGGTCGCGGTCTCAGCAACGTCTCGGGGTCGTCGAATTCCGCTCGATAGTTTGAATCGTAAGAACGATTCTCCGAGGCGACTCGCGCGGGTGGGGACGTCGACCGAAAGCTTTTGTTCTGTTGAGCAGATTCGTCATGACGAGCTCGTTTTCTCTCCAACAAGGTAGACCAATAGTACGGCTCCTTGTCCTCTTCATCATAAGCTTCGATGCTGCGCTTCCTTCCCCTGGTGGCCAACTCTGCCGTCGTCGAAAAGGTCCCAACTCGGTGGTGGGCGAACGAGTGCCAGAACGAGCGCTCGCGATTGGGATCGCTGCGCATGGCACTCAAATCTTCGTCTTTGGCCGCCAGCCACTGCTTGAACTTGTGCGTGTACTGCTTGATGCTCTCTCCCGGGTGAAGCGGCACCGGAATCGCCTTGGACGTCGTCGCGGGCAGGTTTTTGCTCCAGCGCTCCAGCATTTCGTGCCGGAATTCCTCCAGGGAGAGGAAGCGCTTGGCCAGGAGATGGCGGCGAAAGGACGCTGCGTTCATTGAATGCGCTGAAGGGTGCGGGGAAGGCCGCCGTCGAGGAGCGAGCGCATGAGGAGGCGCCATGCGTCGACTGGATGGGACGCAATTATTGCGATTTGAATACTTGATTGGTGTTTTTCCACCTTTGGACAACTTGCATCAAAAGAATTTCTTGACGAGCTTTCGGATTTCGCATAAAACACATCAAAACGTCTTCACGCTGTTTTTTTGCCTTTGCTATTACTTACATGTACCGGTAGTAGTATTTGTTCTGAACGAACGAAAAAGTGAAGCAAACCACGAGAAACTGGGGGCGATTTCTTCACGGATCGAGCAAAAGGACAATGAATTAAGAGACCCTCGAGATGCATGTGAACGAGCAACTTCAGTGGGTAAGAGATATCCCATCCAGTGTCTCGGAGTCAGACAAGACTCTGTGATTCAAAGCTCTGTGAAAGTTGTCCAGGAGGCTGACCAAGGAGTGACCTTCACCAACTTTCGGATCTCGTCGTCACCCTCCAGGAAGCACATCAACAACTCCTGTCGACTGTTTTCTTTCGCCGTTTGCTCATGGGTCCATTTTTCTGATAAGTCTCGCAGCTTCTTGTATTGGCCCCAGTGAATGCAGGTGGCAACGTCCTCACCAATTGAAGCTGAACATTTAGCTCGTTTTCCAACGTTATCAGCTGGTGGTTTTTCTCCGTAATTTGAGAAACGATCGCTGTCCATTTCTCTTGCTTCGCTCCAAGCTCCTTTTCTTCCGAGAGCTTTCGTTGAGGGGTGACTCAAGTGTTTATTGTGGTCCGATCCAGTTGTAGACGATCAAGCCGGCAAGTGTAGCAGCACGTTTCTTCTTTTCCTGATTAACCGCCTTGACGAGCTCCATGGTCTGATTTGTATGCTCTTCAATTTGGATTTCGTCAGTTGTCTTGGATTACTTTAATATAGGCACGTGCATCGGCGATTGCAGTCTCGTTCATTATAACCACGTTGTTTAAGTGCCTATATGCCTTTGTCAACGGACTCTTCTCTAATTTTTCCATAACTCGAACAAGGACAGAGGACACATCCTTGTCGTGATGAATACCGTCACTCGCTCTCCAAACAAGTTGATTGCCAAACATGTCAGAATGCTTGCCGAAAGTTTGTGCTTCATTTCTACAAGGTCCATCACCATTTGAAAGTGGTTGAAACCCTGCGGGGCAGCACGATACGCGTTAAGTTCATGCTGGAGCTTCGCCACTTTTGCTTCAAGTTCCAGCACTCCGAACTGGGAAGCGTTTCTGACGGCGGATTTTGTGTCAATTTTCCAGGAACGCTGGATGAACGGTTTCTCGTGGATTCTGTTTTTTTATGGTCAATGCTCGGTGCGCTTGTTGAATGCGCACCGATGTCTGCACCATTTACCATTGAATTTTCTGGTTCAATTGGCGATTACGGGCGGCGATGTATTTGTCAATCCATTCGTGTTGCCTTCGAGCACGTCTTCATCAAATGGACCAGCAGGAATACCACTTTGCTCCAATTCATTGCCGCCATTGCCATTAGTTAAAACCCCTGGATTAACATCCTGACGTGAAATTTATCTGTCTTCTTCGAGATACGGGGTATCACGACGACGTTTGCCTCCAATGGGCTGAATCTCGAGTTGACGTTTGATGAGGCTGACAGGGAGCGTTGCATAGGTGAGACCACTGACCAGTCTCGTCCAGTTCCCTGTTGAGTCACTTCATTGGACTTCTCCAAAGTTCCACGATCCTGAACTCTTGGTTGGATCAAACAAGATCCATAGGTTTGTTGCCGTTTGCGAACAAATTGAGCAGAGCCATTAACCGACTTTGGTTCTTCGTAGATCCCTCTCTTCCCCTCCTGCATCTTATCTGCCAACGAACCGGTCACCCCCGCTCTTAGGTGGGCAAAGGAGAATCAAAAGTTGCGCTCTTACCTCCGATCTACTCGCACTGCTGCCAAATTCTGCCTTCTGTCGGCCAGCCACTGCTCAATTTTGCGCGTTCATTGCTGCAGGACCGGAATTTTCTTGGACGGCTGCGTTGCTGACGGGTTTTGGCTCCAACGAGCGCGCATTTCTGTATGTTTGGCCAATAGAGAGCGACGATAATACTGAGGCTGTTCGTAGGAGCGCTCCATTGTTGAAGTGCTCTTGAAGAACAGATTTGATAAGCGCATAGAGTCATTAAACCGAGGTGATGTCACTTTAGTGACTGCAACTTGAAGCGACGGTGTATCCATTCGCAGCGATGGCGTCTCGCCGCTACCTGACGCCGGCGTCCGCGTCGCATCGGGCGGGAGATTCCTCATGGGAGAGTTTCCAGAAGCTTTTCTCGTCCGTGGGCGACCCGCAGACGCAAAATAATCACGCGAGGCACTTGGCGTTGACCAAAAACATCCTCTACGAGAACGACCTTGGGTACTTGGCCTTGCAGCTGCAGATTTCCCTTGAAAAGGCGATAAACGGATGCTGTTGTGCGTTGCAATCAGGTGGAAGGTGGCGGAGTTGCCGCTGGTTGGTGACTTGCTCCAGTTGCTGCGCAACAAAGTGCAGGATGGAGTGCCACAGTTCAACGAGCAGCTTGTACTGGCTACCATGAGGTGCTGCAAGGTGAGAGAGGACACAGTCAGTGATAACCTACTTTACCAGATTGCTGACTATGTTGTTTATCGTTGATGCAGCCGTTTATTCGGCAAAAGTCGAACGAAGAGATGACCAACCCGAGTCTATTTCATGGATTTCTTCCTACTCTTGGAGAGCTTTTGTCCTTCGATGACATTGACGTGCAGGTTGCTGCAGCAGAAGCGCTGCGGACGTTCGCTACTGGTGAATGTGAGTTGATATCGATCTACAAACGTCAAGTGGTTATAGGCTCACTTCATCACCACACTGTAAACAGGTTTGGCTCGCCCTACGCCGAAATCGAGAAACAATAACGCGGAGACTAAATCGGACGACCTGAGACTGACACCACGGATCTTCAGTCAGAACCTCATGGAAGAAACAGGAACGGTGGAGGCAATTGTTGAGGTTATGCATGGTCTTTTCCCAGACGAGGAAACGGAGGGAGAAGAACAAGAATATCCGCAGGAGTATGAGCCTGAGGAGAATACCCTGGGCCTAACCGAAGACGAAACAAGTACAACAGCCCAGGAAACTAGCGAGGAGCTCAACCAATACTATGAGGAAAGTGTGAGCGAGACAGGAGTGGAATCTACGGGAATGGAAGACGAAATTCCCTCTGAACAAAGTAATAGTGCTTCTCATCACGCCAGGAAACCCGCTTCAGCTCCGGTAAGATATTACAAGAGCCTTACTCAGCAAGAAGCTACGGGAATTGAAGTAAATCCCGAGACAAGCAATGCAGTGGAAGGCAACAACAATACCTCGCCAAAAGAAGGTCTGGTTTCAACCCGTACCGCAAAACCGGCCTCAGCACCCAGCACTATCCACCGTGGCTCGCACGGCAAGGAAGACATGCACAATTCTCCTGCTGCTACATCAGACCGACAAGATGCAGCTAAGCAGGAGGAGGGGGCTGAAAGTAGACCTGTCTCAGCCTCCATGTCAGGACCAGAAAACCAACAAGCCAGCGAGAATGGGGAAACCGTCGAGGAAGAATTGGTGCGAGTGATTGGCAATGCGCTGCCTATTCAAATGAGGCTGTCAGTGCTTCTGTTTCCGCTGATTGATTTATTGTACGAACTATCGGCCTACCAGCGCTGTGCAGAGGTACTCGTTGTGAGTGGAGCGCTACACTACGTTGTATTTATTCTCAACAACATATCGAACCCGCAGGATGAGCTCTTGCCATTGTGTCTTGAAATTCTTTGGAATGTGCTTGAGCTCAGTCACGAAAAAATGTCTACAGTCACGAAGTGTGCGTCCAGGAAGGAGCTGCTAGAAGTTTTCCGGCTACGCAACGCAATGTTCTTTTTGGGCAACGAATTCGTATTTCAGTCATTGTTGCACGTTTTGGAATTGCTGCTAACTCACGGATACCGACAGCAAGACAAAGAGATGCGTAATGAGTGCTTAATGATCTTGCAGCTCCTGTCTAAGCGGCGTCGATCGATGGACTTCTTTTACTCGACTGGTTTGACGGCGTGCCTATTCTCCTACGCTACTTCGGCAGAGCTCTCCCATGCTAAAGCGTCGGGGAGTTCGCCTGGGAAGAAGCAGCAGGATAAGTCTTCTGCTACGGCATCGGCTATCACAGCTAGCAATCAATTCTATGCTACGAACAGCGATGAGGATTTCGAGTTTAAGCAAATGTTGTGGTTTTTGCTTGCTGAAATATCCTGTGATCATCAAGCGAATGTGAGCGAGCTTGTACAATTTCGGTTTATGGAGGTCTGGCTGTCGTACGCGACTGCCACTAATGGCAGTGTTAACCAACAGCAAGGTTCCAGTGCGTCATTTCCTCGTGCTTCAGCTCACAAATACTCGGTGCCGCAACTCCAGCTACTACAACGAACAGCGCTCAGCGTTCTTAACCACGTTGCTTCGTTTGCAGTTGAAAGCTTCTATGAAGTTGGGGGTCATTCAAAGCTGCTGGGGTTTCTTCAGCTCAATATGGGCAGCGAAGATGTTTTGGCCTCCGCTTGGCTACTAATGCTTCAGGTATCTTCACCGATCCCGTTCTTTCAAGCCGAGTTAGGCAAACTTGGGGCTATCGAGGCCGCTGTGGATATATTTGCGACTCCTCCATCAAGACACACGTTTGCAATACGTCGCAATGCGATTCTTGCCTGCGCTAGCATGTGTCGTAACGATGATGGATCCAATCGCAAGCGCTTTCGGCAGGCCAACGGTGTTCACTCCCTCATTCGGCACCTGGAATTCGATCCGTCGCACTCCGTTCTGGAGGAAAACATCCTCATCGGTATTGTGGACGCAGTGAGGTCCTGCGTGATTGGAGATCTCGAAAATGAGACAGCCTTCATCAATGAGGATGGAGTACCCAAGTTGCTCTCAATCCTCGTGCTGGCACCAAAGGCAATAAAACACCAAGTGTTAGCGGCGCTTGCTGAAATATGTGTGAACCCAGCAGCGATTCCGTCATATCAAATGTGGCGATGTGACCAGCCCGGTGAAAACAACAATGCTGGTGCTAGCCAAGTGTTGCTTCGTATCTACGCGGATGAAGAAACTGCAGAGAAGCGCTCAAACCAGGACGGAATAAATCAGGATACTACGTCGTTATCGCTGCCCAAAAGCGACTTGGTGGCCTCGACAAATGTTCGTCATAGCGCCTTCCAGTCCATCACAAACTGCAGAAGTCCCTATATCGTCACAACTGAAGCCAGCACTGTAGGTGATTTACCTCAGTCGCCAGGTAACAGGCCTGAGTCTCCAGCTTTTGCTCGACTGAAAGAAGCTTTAAAGGCTGCGCAGGGACTTGCGTCGGAGAAACAGTCAACACGCTCCATTCTCCAACTAGAAGGTCATCAAATTCACCCGGATGTGAATCTAAAGGCCAAAATCCACTCGATCCTGGCAAATGTATCTTTTGCTTGTGAAGCTGAGAGCCTCACGCCACAAGACCAGGTGATGCTGGAAATCGCGAAAGAATACTCGACATTTAAGCTTGGCGAAATGTGGCAAAACGTGGAGCGCGCGCTGCATGCAGAAGGCGTCCGCCCTATCTACGCGGATTCTCTTTATATACGCAGGAACATCGAGCACGCGTACAACATCTCCGTGTGTACCAAATTGGCACAGCAGGAGGTGTTCGCAAATTCGCGCGAGCAGAGCACCGCGCTTGAGGACGCTTTCTTCGAGCAGATTCTGCGCCAAAAGCATCAGGAAGCTCAAGCAGAAGAGTTCCACCGCGCCAACCGCCGCCAGAACTCTACCATGCAACTTCACATGGACGCCAAAAAGACCCGTTTGGAGTTCATGCGCCGACAGGACCCAGCAGCGTTTGCTGCGTATGAAAGCGAGGAGCGCTGCCTCATCCGTGATCCTCCTCCTAAATACGTAGACGAGCAAGAGGGTTTTCGAGCGCTGCAACAAAATGAAGCAGAGCTGCGTGGTCGGCTCACTACCATTACGCGATCGCGTAAACACACGGTCTAGTTCCAAGAGGACAGTCGAAACCTTAAGCGCATTCTGAAATTCACATCCTTCAAAGTCGTCGATGGTATCTTGCAATTATGCGTCCTCCATGTCAGTACTTTCAGCGTGCAGATCCTCCAGAAGCTCGTTGATACGGACCACACAGTCAGTATGCTTGGTCGTAAGCGTGTCCACGGACCTCTCCAAAAACGCGATGGTAGCGTCATCGGGCTCCGGCTGCTTGGACGCGTCACTGAGCCGCATCTTCTCAATCAGCACCGCGGACGTCTGCAAAATAGCAACACAATGAGTCACAGCAATTGTACCCTCCTCGTTAAAATCAAAAGTTCTCGTGTCTACCAGCAGCAGCTTCTCCTTCTCTTCCAGCTGCAAATTGCGCAGAAGTTGCGCGATCGTCACTTGCTGCTTCTCGTCCCGCAGGAGCTTCTCCACGCGGTTGATCTGCTCACTCACAGCTGAAAACCGCTCCGTGATCCCAGAACCTGCACGCACAGCCACAATGGTCAGCATCCCAACTGCAGCATTAGTGCAGCCCTGGACTCACAGAAGGCCGGAAACTGCTCCGTCTTCTGGTGCACTTGGAAACCTCTGAAGTCATCATACAATTTATTAGTGAGCCCCTCCACGAAATACTGTATATATTAAAACGAACTGTTTAAAGTCTGCGTAGATCTGTACGCGCGTCTCCTGTAGGCGGTGGAAGCTCTGCACGAGCGCCTTGGAGCTCAGCTGATCAGGCTCCATTTCCTCCTTTGAGGTCGAGTCTTCTTGGGTTCCGTGAGTAATCGCATATTGAGGTTCAACCTCTGCATGCTGCTCTTCCTCGCAGTGTTCGTGGGCGTGTGCAGGCCGCGTCGCAAGCAACGAGAAGCACTCCTGGAATTCCATCGTTCGGTCTGTAAGTAATTTTCAATTCACTAGGGTTTTGTTCTCTGGATATTACTATCACTAGTGCCACGGCGATTGGGTCGCCGAGGTTGCTAAAGGGGCAATGCTACAATATTTCAGACAAAACATTTGGCACCGCCCCCCAAAACCCAATATTCTCTAAAGTAGGTTGAACTTTGATTGTTCGATTCGCTAACTGCAAGAAAAACTAGTGGTCGATCTGTGCTCGTCGCGCGGCAAGCAACAGAGCAACCGAGGTAAGATTCCGACCCGCTTACGCTGGTGACTTTCAAGTTGTCGGGTACTCATGCAGTACTATGCTGCTGCTGTTGTGCTCTGCTGCTGCTGCTGTTGTTGTCCGTGATCGGGTGCAGATAATGCCAAAGGAGCATCGCCATCGAGAAAAACAACCCACGCAACCGCTTGGCCCGCTGCAATGCCAGTATCCAGGGTGGTGTAGCAATAAGCGGGCCATTAAAACCATTGGCGAGCCCCACTGGTTGTGTAAAAAGCATCGTGATCACCAGAACGCGCTCCAACGTGAGCGTTATCGCAGAACTATGAAGAAGAAGAAGGACACACCCACCAAGGTAGCCGAGAAGGAGTCAACTCTAGCTGGCTTTAAGAATCGAGTCCAGTCGACGGAGGGTATACGATCGACGATACGATCCTCAGGGGATGGACAAGCCGATGGCCGGTCTCGCAAAGAAGATCATCTAACCTTCTGCTGGTACCGCGGGTCACAGGGGATTTGGCTTGGCAGACAAAGAGCAGAGTCCATCGTGTCAGAGATGCGTGGACTCTCCAATTGGGAGCGAGGGTCACCAAGGCGTTCCGAACTCGTCAGCAACTCCACGAGAGGAAGAAGGCGTTTCCGAAAACCACCATCCTCAACAGTTCGTGTGCGCTGATGGTGCAGCTTCAGACGAACCCTATCCAGTGCTGTTCGTCTTAGTGCAAGCGATTTCCATGGGAAGTCAACAAGCTTCTTCGATCCCCGGTGTTGCAGCTCCTGAACGCAATACAACGGATACAAGACCGCGTGTTCAAGATGCGTCTTGGCTCACGAATGTCCAGCAGTTTCTTGTTCCAGTTTCGCAACTGCACTATGCCGTTACCCCAGTGCAGCAATTTTGTAACGTGGTGGCTGCGTTTGTTTCATCATCGCCGGAAACTGGAGCACAAGCAGTAATCCAGCCGGCGAGTTCGGCTATCAGAGGCACAGCTTCAGTGCCAAACACAGCTATTTACTCAGGACCTGTGGTGAAGAATTCTAAAAGCCGTTGTTGAAATAACAATCCGTCGTTCGGGAGCTGTGAGTATGAAATGGCGCCGCATTGCGCTCTGGCTACCGACAGGTGAGAGGGACTAAAGCGCTCGTAGTAAAAACTATAATCTCATTATTATTTTTTTTATTAAATGGAGACGGCGATCTTATGCCTACCCAGTTCGACAGATTCTGCAAGAAGGACTCTTATGGTAAGTGCGCGTTCGGTGCGAGCATGAACGGACTGTGCATTTTCGAGGATTTTAAGAGGGCGTCAGAGCTGTCGGGTCGTCCGGACATTGTGACAGACACGGACATCAAGGGCTTTGAGGCAGATGCACTTCGAGACTACGGGCACAAGTTACGTGAGGAGAACACTTGGGAAGTATTTTAAGTCGACTTCGTGACGCCCGGCGCGACTTCGCGTTTAATGCCATGGTTAAATATATTTTTGTTGTTGCGGTGCGGCGAGGGGTTCGTGTGCTGCAGGAACTGGGTGCCGCCCAAAACTGTCATAGCTGCCTTTTCGGAGGTGACGTAGAATTGTCATATGACCCCTCATACTTTTTTGCATAAGGAGCACGAAATCTGGTGAGACCAAAAAATCGCCTCACCAGACTCGACATTTACGCCGCGCATACGTCAAAGATATATGATCGAGTTTCAACCCGCGTACAGTCGCCTCCGCCGCAGCGCCCTCACTTTCAATTTCTCGCGCGTGGAAAGACCTCGGCCATGAAGGTGGAGTACAGGCGCAGTCGCCACGGATCTGAGGCCCGCTGCCCCTCCGAAGTCATTGTCATCGATGACAGCAGCGACGGAGAGCAAGGCTTACCCAGCGAGGAGCGCCCCCACCAAGCACGAGTGCTTACATGGCCTGACAGAATCTAATGGTGGGGAGGCTCCGCAAGGTGGATTTGGAGCTCGAGCAGAAACCAGTGTGCACAGGGATGTCCTCCTCGACATCGAGGATCGTTTTTCCACTAAGCGGCGCCGGCGCGAGTTATTCCAGAGCGCAGGCCTATTCCGCGATGGAGAAGCGGTTGTAGCCTCGGCTCCGCGATCCCGACCTGCAAGGCGCCTGCCTCCACCAACCCGATTAAACTACATCGTTCACAAGGTCACCGTTCGGCGAACCTCGGCATCGGTCGAAAAGCTCCCCGTAACTCCGTTAACCCCACCAGATGCAAAAGCAATGATCCAGTCAAGGCCGTTGTCGAAGTTTGCAGAAGCTTCAAAACCATCGAAGGCACAGACGAGTTCATCGGCACCTGTGAAGGTCTTTGTGGAGGCTCCGTGGCCGCCTCGTCTGGCCTATTTACACGATTAATACAATCCCAAGGGTATCAAACTCCCTTAAGTGCATCATTTTGGTGATTGTGGCTGCGACTACCCTTGCAAGATGGATACTTGCAGGAACGCCAGGATGAATATCTTCTGCTCGGACAACTGCTGCATCTGGGAAGTGCTATGCGCAAATCGCCCACGTGAGTCGCCAAAGGTGAAGGTTATGCAGGACGCAAAAACATGCCAATACGCAGTGGTAGTCACTTCCCTCGTCAAGGCAGGAGAGGTTTTTGGTGAGTATCTGGGCCAGTTGCGGTGCATTCCGAAGGATCCATCGCGTCGTACCCGCAACCAAGGATACATGCTAAGCGTGCATGTGCGAACAGACGGAGTCCCTAAGCAATGTGTTGGTATTGACACTCAGCATCTCGGCGGACGAATGCGCTTTGCAAATCATTCGTGTGCCGCCAATGCTCAGTTTTTCGAGGTCGCGGACGGCAGCCGCCACACCGTTGGGGTTGTGTCGACCCAAGATATTCTTCCAGGGGTGGAGTTTCCGTCAACTACGGGAAAGACCTTTGGTTTGTGTGCAAGTGCTGTGATACGAAGTGCGTCCACCGTGATATCCAAGATCAAGACGACCCATAGTGACAATCGAGTGTGTGGCAAACGCGGAAACACCGAGAGACGGCTTGTGTATGTGATGCTCGTATTCTATTCTACCATGGTAAGCGTGTAAACATGATGAATCTTGCATCTTGGTGGTGCCTTGCATCAAGCCCAGTTTTGCCTTCAGCTGTCGACACGTTGGCCTTGCAGTACACGTCGAAGTTATTGATCGATTGTCCATCAAGCGAGGGTGATTTGTGATCGTGGAAGGTCGCCATCACGAATCGATGGATTCTGCGCCCAAACAACGACAGAGGCGCGCCCAGTGAATTTCGCTTTATGGTTTGCGTTGATAGCCACGGGTTGGGTTTGTACCCGCGTGCTTCAACTTGTTTTCGCGCGCTTTTGAGAGCGCTGATGTTCCTGGACGGCAGTCTCCACGCTGACAGTGCGCTGCTGGCCATTGATTCTTCTCCTCCAGGGCCGGCATGGTTGGCAAAGCTCGTGTGTGCTGCGTCGCTAGCCGATCTCACTTTGCAAATCGCCAACTCACCGACAAGCCTTCCTACCAAGACTCCACCCGGTAGGTCTCCCTTGTGTGCCTTCTATCTGCGACCTCGGCAGCTCGCAGGATTTTGACGAATCGTTGTTGTACATCTACAGACTGCATGGGTAAACCGGTCGGATCCATGAACTACTCGCTCCCTGAAGTCATGCACATGCTCGCCATCGCCAAGAAGATTCTACCCCAGGGCAAGGACATGTGGGAGTCTGTGGCAGCGCGATACGACGCTACCAATGATGCACATTGGCCGGAGCGTGACCTGGAAAGTCTGCGCAGGAAATTCAAGTCGCTGTACGGCTTGCGCAAGCCTACGGGGTGTGCTGACATGCCAGCGCACGTTGCTCTTGCAAAAGACGTGAAGAAGCTCATCGACGGGGCCAGCTCAGTCTTCATCACCAGTGACAATGAAGACAAAGAAGAGAAGCAGCTTCCTCGCGAAGAGTGCCAGACTCTGCGGCCGCCCCCAGGGCCTCCCGGTACTCCGTCTGTGTTGATGCAAAGCATCTCGTCGACAGCACAGTCTGCCCGTAGAGCTGAAAGTTCCCATGATTGTGACGAGAGCAGCAGCGCCTCTCAAGACAGTACTTCCGGGGACAACTTTGATGGATATGAATCCACAGGAACGCTGCTGCCATTTAGTCTGTCGGATGACGATGGGCAGCGTGTGGACGACATGTGTGGTCTGGACTAAGAGATCAAGTCGGCTGCTAAGTCGGTTGCAAAACCGACTGATAAGGAGGCTCCGAAAGCGGCCGCTAACGCGGTATAGAAGGTGGCTTTCAAGTTTGCAAAGGCTCGTACCTCCGTTGTTGTCAACAAAAACAAGAATCCTAAACAAACGAGTGCACCGACGCCGACCCCAGCTCAATCATCGGGCACTAAAACTCCTACGGCTGCTGATGCTCGTGAGCGCCTTCGCTATCCAAAGTTGTCGGACACATCAGACCGTCTTGGTGGTGTGAAGTTAGCTGAAATGCGTGACGCTATGAAAAATCGCCCGTATGATGAGTTCGAGGAAGCTAGCTACATGAAGCAAAAGCGTCTCAAGGCGGAGAAGACAGCAGCCGAGTTAAAGCGCAAACTGAACCCGGTCGAGTAAACCGCCGCGGGCTCAGGAACCGACCTTATCAAAACGGTCATGGTGTTACGCGCTGACGCGGAAAGAGTGGACATGGAACGCCGCCGGGAGGAACGTCGTGCCGACCCCGAGGCGATGGAAGAACGCCGTCGCGAGGATCGCAGAGAGGCACGCCAGCACATGCAGGACATGTTGCTAATGCTGTCGAGTCTGAAGAACAGTACGATCCCCAGCGTGAGTCTTTAAAGACACGGGGCGTTAACTAGCACCAATTTCAGCTGGGGCCACTAACCAGGCATCCACGCGATAGCTAGTGCGCGTTCACTCTCGAACGAGAGGTTGCATTTCGTTGTTGTTACGCTTCTTCCAGTGTTAGTGATAACCACTAATACAAACCTTTTCATGTATCCAGTTGTATTTATCATGGTAAGTGAACAAGTACATCCTGACAAATGATGCAAAGTACACGAAGACTTTACCACCAGGTACTTTTACACAGCATCACAAGCCAAACACAAGCCAAACACGCACTAGTACCTCAAATTGCACTACATGTATTTAGAGATGAAACTCTCATTCCTAGCTGCGAATGTTGTGCGGATCTGGCTGACTCCCGTTGTACGGACCTTGTAGTTCGCCATCCGAAACGCGTTAGACAGCAGCAGTCGACGTCGTTCGGGGTTGTACAGAAGCGGCAACAGGAGGCGATGATACACCTTCTCGACACTGCCCATGCCCCATTCTGCAGCCTGCCTTACAGAAGTAATGGCATTATGCAGCATTCGGGCTGGGCGTCGCACTGAGGGTAGAAGCCTGTCAATGTCCCCGTCCTTCAATGGCGTCAAAATGCGACCACGCATTGACGATGAACACGGAAAAGCAGAAACACTGACGGCTCCGAGGTTCTGGTCGGGACACAGGCGTGGATCAAGGAGCTTAGCTCGGAGCTCCAAGCTCGTGTCAGCATCGTTCCAAGACCCTGTGCAGTTGTGGTTTGCCCACAAAATACAGCCATCCGCTCCGAAGCAAATGGTCCCCGTGACAAACACGCTGTGGAGCCACCCGTTGTAGTAGGCATTCTGAAGATCAGCGTCGCTAGGTTGCATTACCTAGTCAAACACCACACGTTAGCTTTGTCGATAAGAAGTGATAACGACACCAACAGTATTAGCTCTTACCCCATAATTTTTTTCCGTCCACGAAACCGAAAATGTTCTTCAGCAGCGGTTCGCGTCTCTCTACCCACGATGCCATTCGCCGCTGGTTTTCTAGTGAGGGCCATTGAATACGGGCAGGATAGAAGCCTTTTAAAGCGGACTCCAGGGTCTCTTCAGCACGGGCGAGAGTTCGTTGAAGAGTCGTGGGTGGCACTGCGAGGACCTCGCAGAGCGTTTTCAGCCCCATCGAGCCTTCGTAGTAGTCCAACAGCAACCCAAGCATTTGGTGGTGATACACCAGCTTAGGAGGCCTGCCTCCTTTGAAACTGGAGCAGCGGATGGTGTAGAAGAACGCGAAGCGGTCGAGTAGGTAATCGAAATCGGTCCTGGTGTTCATAGCAGAAATGCAGCACCGATTAGAGTCGATCTCGCTTCATAAACATGTACATGCATTGCTCTTTACCGTGCCAACGTTGTGACATTCAGCAAGGTTTCGTCTGTCCCGTACTGGTACAGCAGCGTCCACGCTGAAAGATGGGGGGAGCCCAAGCATGATGCAGAGAGCCTGTGACGCGTGCGCAGTTGCCGCTTTAGCTCAGCAGCAAATAGAAGCTCATGTACTTGTCGACGGAGGCTGTTCAGCATGGGCGCTTGGTTGTGCATCACAGCGACTACTACATCATCATTAGAAGGTATCATTGAGACCAGAACGGGGACAGGAAAGGCAGTCTTGGGGGGATTGAAGATTGATGGTGGCCAAACGTCGTGAAAGATATATGCGGTCCGTGTTTCGCGCCCGAACTGTGTCCCAAGATTAATGACCGCTACTGTATTCTTCATACTGTAACTTCAGCTACTTGGGGCATTTGGCCACGGACACAATGCGCGTGGGATACTGCAGTTTTGGAGGTGTGTTTGGTGAAGGTGTTGGGCGGGTACCATACGATAGGTATTAAACATTTACATATAAATGTCGTATGCCATGACATATTCGAGGCCTCTATGACAGTTTTGGGCGGCACCCACTGGACTTGTTTGACGGTTTGGTGTTGATTAAAGCATACAATTACCAGTTCATTGGACACGCTATAACGAGCTAGCTCGCCATCTTTTTGACTCATCTCCAGCAATTTACTGGACTTTTCGACTTTGACGGCCTCGTCCGGCGTGCGGACGTAATCTCCGCGTTGAGCGTCTTGACGTCGATAAGCGATTCGGACACCATGTCCACGCGCAGACACTCGAGCGGGTCTTGCGGGTGCAAGTCCCTGAGCTTGGCAGAGTAGCGGGCGATGCCCATGCTGTGGTTGTATGTGGTGCCCTCCACCACCAGTAGAGGCACTTGGTCCAAGAGTGGCGTGGGCTTGAGCGTGCAGCTCAATGCGGCGCAGGAAGATGGTAACTTTGAAAACCGATGAGAAAAACGGTAATGGAGTATTCACGTCGTGTACAATCTGCGGCGGTCGGAGCTTACTTCGTAGCACCTCTCTTTCATTACCAATACTAGTGCATGCATTCGTTATTACTTATCTTTTGTACCTCATTTGTACAAAATGCAATCACAGACTACACGAAGCCCTTGTTCAATGGCACTGTAATGTTATACAGTTTCCCAAATACATTTTTTTGCTGTTTGTTGCCACTATTCCCCCGGAAACATTAGTCGCTTCTGACACAACAAGCGCTCTAAAGACTATATCACCACCACAAAAGCACGTGTTAGTAAGCGCTGACAAAACTGCTACCGTACAGCGGATTACGAGCGAACCTTTTCGGGATCATCGTCAAATCACGAACACTGGCTGTCGAGCCTCAGTGCACTTGACGTCTTGGGCGTGGTCACCCCACGTGGTGAAAGGGGCGGTTGACCAGGACCGAGATCCATTATGACGTCTTTGTCATGATGGCACTTCTAACCTATCCACGCAGAATGATTGACGCTGTTGACCAATAGGCTTATCGGGGGCCAATTGTTCTGTTGTGGTCCAGTGCAGCCGCTTTCATAAGGTGGACAATAGGTTTGGCCTCCTCGGTTGTACGCACGACGTTCTCCAAAACGCGTTTGTCTTCACGTTGAAATACTGCTAATTTTGCAGGTGAAGTACTTAATTTTTCGAGTGTTAGTCTTTGTGTTATTACAATTGAGTTTCAATGCTTGATGCGTGAGAGAGCAACATACGTGAAAGCTATGTTAGGGATAGAATTCGAGTAAAACACGACGTATTTGCACGTCAGACCCTGTACGTTATGGACCGTCATGGCATACGCAAATCGGATTGGAATTCCTCTCCGAACAACGCGAAGATCGCTAGATTCCTTCCCCCAACTAGCTTCCTTCGGTGCAATTGGTACGATATTGGGAACATCGTCGAGAAGTGAAGAGCCTAAATACGGATCTGTTATCTGTATTAAAACGACAGGTAAGTCACTACCAGACACAAATATGAAGTCGTATACGACTGCATTGGTGCCATTGCACAAGCCAGCTGATTGAGCCATATTAAACGTGAGAGTTACTGGGGCCCCAACGCACAATTTTAGCTTGCTAGCCACTACTCGATCACGATTCGTATTTGTAATCTGCGCATCTTTTATAAGGGCCCGCACCGTTCCTACTGGTATATCCCGCTTCACTACCAAACGCTTTTGCTGCACAAAATGCAGAGACGTAATTGAAACAATAGGGTTTTCAGACGAAACGATACTGCGTTCGTTTACAGCAGCTACATCGACGTTCTTGTCTGCAATATGCTTTGCTTTACTAACCCATGCTGGCTCATTAATGCTTGATAAGGAGCGTGTATTTGAAAGAGCAATATCGGCATGAGTAGGCACCTTTTGTCGCAATTGCCGAAGAGCACTGAACCATTCTGGGTCAAGTTTTCCTCTATTCTGGCTTGTCAGCAAACACACAGTTTTGATACCTTTCCATATCTCTCTACCTCGGCGCTGAACGTCGTTTGATAGTTGAGTAAATGGGGTTGAAAGTGAGCTCGAAACTACTGGGTCGAGTTGAGCAGCATCTCCCGTAAAGTAGACATCCCTACCTCCGAATATTTCGCCCGAGTGGTGAGGCCAGATGTCACGCATTCTTCTATCTATGCAGTAGATCATACTACATGATATCATACTAAATTCGTCTATGATCATGAGGTGAACGTTATTGAATTGCTTTTGCAATCGTTTGAGAGTGGATGGACCCGATTTTGACTCTTTTAACGACTTATATGGAACCGAGAATGCTGATTTCGAAAAGGACGTAAACCCAAAAGCTGAACAAAGCGTCGTTCCTTTTATGTTAAACGCCGCCGTGCCCTGATGAGCCAATAGAAGAACCCGTTTTGATGTTCTGCGTGTGAAAGCATGTTCCCGGAATACGTTATGCACGTCTTCAACAATATGCCGTATAAGCCAGCTTTTAACAGAACCACCTTCGCCATTTATTATCATCTGAAGGGGTTCACATGTCGACATATCTATTAAATTTTTGAACCGTCTCCTAGCCTGTGTCGTTGCGAGTGCGTACGGTGTCCACTGAGATTCGGCCATCGTTTCTTTAACTCCTCGTACGTTTTCACAATCTTCGATTGGGTATTCATAATTTGAGCACTTTGTTTCACTCTCACAAATACATTTCCTAACGTGCGCATGTCTTTCTTTTCTTTCATTCATGGCTTCAAACACGTATTGATAAAATTGCGCGCCTTCGCCACTGTTTCAGAAGAATAGGCGTGTCTAGATTTCCATTCGTTCCCTCCATCACGAGTATCAGCATCATTTATCACGTCTGCTTCTTCAGGAGCACGGTTTTCTTCGGCACCTGTGCTGCTTATGAACACATATGCAGATGGCGCAAACGAAGTTATGTTACATGTGTCACGGGCGTTCTTTAATAGATCTAGTTGATACTGTCGAGCAAATTTAGCAGTCGACTCTTGTTGCAATTCCCCCTCTAGCTGTAAATCTTGCACTTCAAAAATGCGAGCAATGCATTCTTCGTCAGTGACCGGTAAATTATTTACAGAGCGCCATGGAACATACCAAAATACTTCTGAGAAGCAGAAGTTCGGATTCGATGAGTTCGGTCGGAGCCACGGAGACTTTTGCACGACAACGGGTTTTTCTCGACGTTTAATGCATCCTTCTTGGTCAATACGCTTCCAAGTTCTGGAACTGTCCGACTTCTCGCTGTCTACATCTATTGTTTCGTACTCCTCAATGAAGGTCGCATAGCCCATACTATCAAACAGCTCATTAGCCGGGCGATTTATATAAGCACGCTCAATTGGCTCGATTCTTATTGCATCCGAATCCGTTGTATCTGTAAGTGCGACAAGATCTTCCATACTCTGTGGTTCTACCCGATAAAAGCGAAGATTGTTCCGCAATACTTTAACCTTTTTGATCACTCGCGATTTAGAATGCATCGATAAATTACGAAGCAGAATATATATTGCTTCAGGCGCCCCAACCTCACGAACCGAGAGTGTAGAATTTGCTACTCGCTTTAGAGTTGAGTGATACGAGAGGTTGGGGTCGCATCTCTGAATTGCCTTCGCTGTTACTCGCCTAAAGCGCAACATATCCGGTTCTGCCTTACTAATATATGCTCCGGTGTACTCAGCTGCACCATATGAATTCCCTATTAGCTGTAACTCTATGTTAGCACGCCAACAGGATAGCAAATGAGGAGAGTAATTGTTTATTGTCGAAACTTCACGTTTTAATTGCACTTTGAAGGATGGTGTGCTATCAGCACTAACACTCGTTTCAACGACAATTTTATACTGCAGGTTTTTTGGGAACCCAAAGCGGCACTCGTTTTTTTTTATGACACGCGGAGTTTCGATGACAGACATGCTGCTGTACACGTTGCACGAGCCGAGACAAATCGCATTCCCATTCGGGACTTCAAACAGATGGGGGCCTCAATTCTAGAATATCGATTTCACCATCACGATGTGCGTTGCATACAGAGCACCTACATGAGTCCAGTTCGTTTAGTGTTTTTGAGAGCACCGATATATGATTGTCTAAGAAATCTGCGAGCTCCAATCGACCTTCATCTGTTCCTGACAGCTTAAGCACATCCGGGGCATCCTTTATCCAGAGTAAGCAGTGAATATGTAGTGACCCACGCTGTTGAAACTCCACTCGCCAAAAATAATCAACAATCTCACCTAGTGGTTTAGCTTTTCCATTTAGAATCGTATCGAAAAATGCTTGGAAACGTCTATTAAAATGCCGACCACTTATATCCGGGTTTTCGTTGAGATATTTTCTTCTTTTTGTAAAGCTGAGTTTCCTGCATTGATACAACGTTAGTGATGGATTACACGCTCGAGCGAAATCCGGCCATATCGTATCTGCAGCACTCAAAGCAAGGAAAAATGTTGGCCATCATGTCGGCATGACACGATTGCCGATCATCGACATCAAATCATCACGCGCATTAGAATAGTACAGGCCGCTACCATGGACAACACGAAA
This sequence comes from Phytophthora foliorum, assembly GCA_024679135.1. NCBI lineage: Eukaryota > Oomycota > Peronosporomycetes > Peronosporales > Peronosporaceae > Phytophthora > Phytophthora foliorum. Next base: position 32,187 of record JAHWLE010000061.1, read on the forward strand.
ATACGGTTTCAAGGAATCTATTACTTGTATCGCAGCGTTAAGCTCTTCATTTTCGTTGATTCGTTGTTCATGTTCATATGGAATGCGTTCACGTCCACATCCAGCAGCAACCACCACAACCGTCGGAGAATAACGCTGGAAAGCATAATTGCATCATGTGCTTAGTGTGGTATTCGTCGATGGGATCTCCTCGACAACGTAATTCACCTACCGGAATCTGCGATTGTGAAGCCTGGACACCCACCGCATTGATAATATGTTCCAACTCGCTTTTCTGGCTGTTCTGGTTGCCTTCCAGCTTTAATGATTCTGTTAAATTGTCAAATATGTCTTTCCTTCTGTTTTCACTTTTTTGTTCATTCGGAGAATCATCGACTACTCCCTGATTGGTTATGGTGGTGTAGTTCTGTGAACTATTTAAAGAGGTACAACATGTTTGATCTGCATCAGTAGTGTCCGGCGTATTTGTGCTGTGGTGGAGCTGGAAAGCATAGCGCTCCGATTCAGTATCCATATCGCATGAAGTGCAGTCCTGGACGCATGATTGGGTGCTGCTTGCTTTGGAGGGTCGATCTGTTAGTATATCTGTAGAATGTCGACTCTCATTCACCTGTTGAGTAGTTCCTTGGAGTTCGTGTACTTCTTCATCTGTTATGGTGATGCTCGGTACTTCGTTCTCGATGTCACTTTCTTCTAAAGCTTGCAGATTCTGTTCGGATATCCTCACATCTCTATACAATGGATTATTTGAAATCAGCCATATCAATGTTTCTCGTACCAATTTCGGTCGGGCACGGAAGAAGCTTGGGCATTCTGATGTTGTCCTCAGAAACACGACACCGCACGATTTCAACGGCCTGGGAAGTTCTCGCACGGTATCTCCAGGTTCATTCCAGTAATTTATCACATTCCCGCGGGTGAATTCCTTTCCGTCACGATAGAGATTTACACACGTAGTGAAAGAAATACCCAGGCCAATAAGTCTCGCCTCAATTCGATTTAAGACAGCAAGCTCTTTAGGTAACTCTCCTATTCTAAACCCGCTAGCCCGGGAAAACGTTGGTGTTTTTCTTGCGCGCAGGGCTCTGTTGCACCTGTCACATAGCCAAATACGCTTCAACTCCTCCGATGAAGCAGTGTCAACGAAACCTTCTGCGATAATTTCTACCAAGCCTTCATCATTTCGAAGAGGATTAAAAAAAATTCATCGGAATTGTATACTTTCAAGACAGCATTCGTCGAGTTCGCGAGCTCGCCACAGCTACCGCATGCGCGTAGAAGCGGCTCGTCGATGCGGTGAAAAAATGCTGCATCAAGTGGTTGTTAGAACTAGCGAAATCATAACAATGAAGGACTGCGTTGAAATACCTTGTCCTATTCAAGATTTTCAGTGTCAGTTGATGCTGGACTTGCGTTAGTTTTCTTGACGCGTTTGCTTCGAGGTAGCAGTTGGGCAGCGGCGTTTCGCTTCTTCGTTTCATCTCGACGTTCTTGTCGCCAACTCCCTCGTTCTTCCTCTAGCCGGTCAATCGGCGCTATCTGGTGCACTTTAGATATCCGGTTCTGGACGCTGCCGGTAGGATTCGCTAACCTTTTCAAGGCGCGCTTCGCAGCCTTGACATATCTGGGCATCTTCGCAGACTTTGTCATGGTGCCCCCAAATCAATAATTCCACATCCATACGCATTGGTGCATTTTCAAAGCTCAATGTATCCTACCTTATGTTCAGGATTACACAGTCACACCCATAGCTTCGTTGAAGTAGGTTTCCAACGCATCTCAAGACAGTACTCCAAACAGACTCAGCAAATTAACGAAGCTTCCTGGCAATGAGGTGGCAACCGAATTTGCGATATATGTGCACGTGAACCTGTTGGCTATTTCCAGGTGCGCCGACGTATTCGCACATCCATTCATCCGGCGTGAAGGTTCTATCATTTTACTATACGATTTAATACTGGGTGCGCTGCCTCGGGCCAGCTGCTACATCTGCAGCTAGACGGCTTGTGATGCTTTCTCTCCTACAATATGACATGTATTTCGCTCTCGCCCAACCCGGAGATATTGACGAATTTTAACGAACAATATGCTCCTCCCAGCTTTGTGGGTAGTGCCACTGCCGTGGTGCATTTCCGATACCTGGAAAGTAGCAGAGTATGAGACCGCTGTCCTCACGTTGAGAAGCTGCCAGTAGACACTGTTGTTTGGCGTAGTTTTATTTCCAGTCTTAAAACCGAGCTCAAGTAAAAAGAATGATGCATGCATTTAGTACGCGTTGTCGTTTCGAACAAACAATGGCGATCTGCATACAGGCCGGATCAAACGATTCTATGCTTTTTTTGTGTGACACTTTCTGCAGACTTAAAGGATACAGCTCATCTTGCGTTGGCCACCTCATAAGCCAACACCTTTCGGATGGGATGTTCGCTCGTCTTCCTGGAGCTAGGTTGGATCGGCAACGCAACTGCCCAGGCACCTGCACGACAAACATGCAGCACGCCATCGTCAATACCGTACCAATGCTCCGATTCAGACGAAAGCGAACATACCGCACGCCATGTGCATCACCACTACCGTACCAATGCTCCGTTTCCGAGTAGTTGTGTTGCCGAAACACTAGTTATATTCAACTCGTCAACTTGTATATAATGCATCGAAGTTTGTGTAATTAGTTTAAAAATGAAATGGTGCCGTAGTCTGCACTGTATGAATTCGTGCAAATGTGAATACTGCAATGGAGATTTTCCGCCTTTCGCTGGAATGCCATGGCATGGCGATTTGATCTTGGTATCTTGGGCGGTTCGGGTCCGTAGGTGTTTCTTTAGTAGTGCTTGGCTACTGGTGAACCAATCTCGCGAACTTTGCTGGCATCATCGCCATCGTACTCCACACTGCCGCGGGCGACATCATCGTACAATCCGACGTACTCCATGCAGCGAAAAACATACACTGCACCAGGACGGAAATTGATGTTGGTCTTGCCAAGAATATTCAGTTTGGCGTCGTCCTAAATGCATGCCTTCAATGCTACCGGATCGAGCGTACGCAAAGTATTCGACGCCTCCAGGAATCCGACGCGTTGCGATGCATCATTGACGGTAACGCGAGTTCCACGGCATCCGGCAAACGCTCAGACTGAAGGCAGCACGGCTTGAGTGTGACAGGATCATCAGCACCAGCGCGCGCATCAGAGAAAAAATCGGGGAAGTCAGTCACACACGAGAATAGGTTAAGAGCCTCTTGCTCCTTTTGCTCCAGAACTTTGTTGTGTATGGCAGTGAGGAGATCCATCACGTTTTCACAGATCACCAAAATGAGAGTGAGGTTGATGCGAGAGATCGTCCACGTTCTATTTGCTCTCTACGCGTGATCTTAGAAGCAATATGCGGTAAACACTCAATTCATGTACCAAACAAACTGGTCGTCAGTCTTACCAAGATAGTGCATTTGGTAAGCGCCATTGTATATTTTACGTAAATCTCATCATCGAGTCGAATATAGGCACACCACCGACCTCCAGGTTATACTGCACGAACAAACACCTCATACCGTCTTGCAGGCGCGTGCCAGCAGCTGAATGACTATCTGTATCATCTGCAACGTAGAGAAGCGCACCTTGACTGTGCGGAACATCGTCCTCGTACAGCGCCACGGACATGAAGAAGCTGAAAGCCGTGGCGTTGGTCTTCGAAAACCCAGGGTCTCCTAATACACATGCCTATTCCACTTGCAGTACATAGCCACAACTCGCACACGCTTGTATTCAATTGCGTGCAAACCCGTCGAACTTTGCGCTATTCCCTCAGCCCCAGTTTCGTTTGAATGTACGAGTGGCTTTCATGAGGAGCACGAGGCCTTCAGGTTTGTAGATGTCGCGACGTGATCGAAGGCCGTTAACATCATGTCGTACTTGATCGCCAACGCCGGGCGCGCACCGGAGCTGAACGGCCAGAAGTCGTAGGCGTAGAGCTAGGACGTCTCAGGGAATGTGGCGCGGGGATTTCAGAGCCATCAGATGTACTGATACCTCGCGCATAAAATCAAACCAAGCGTCCACACTCCAGTCAGAACACCCTACTTTGTATTTACGGGCCTCCTCTTAGCGGCTAGACCTGATTTGAATTCCATTATAAGGCACAATTCGCTATATCAGACTGACTGCCCTCACTAATCAGAGCTCGCTGCCACATAGCGGAGACTTCTCTCCCCAAATCGCCACCAGTAAATCATACCTAAAGTGACCTCCAGTCACGTAATCTTTGGTGGCTGATACAAAAGGGGCCTTTCGCGGTTCATAAAAGTTTGCCCTCACTTTAACGACTGTTAACTCATTTACGGGAGGTCACTTCCGCGCTTTCAAATTTAAACGATGAGACATTCGATTCTTGATGTCCTTAGAAAGAGGCAAATTTCGATGGAAATCGTCCCTATGGGGGAATGATAATGGTATCCCCTAACCCGCTTAGTAATTGGGTGTAAAAAGTCCTGTAAGAAGGGTGGATGAAGAAGTAAATCAGCGTAAAAAGTATGTTGTGCGTTTTATTATAGGGCTTTGCCCCAAAACTAAATATACGTGTATTTTCGTTCATCAAAAGTCGTAAGCACTATTAAAAAATGCTACGGATATTTTATACCTGTGAGGATTGCATAAATCCGAAATCGATGTTGCTTGAAAGTGGTGCAGCATTCAATCCCGGCTGCAATACTAGTACGAATGCACTCCTTTCGTTGGTATTATTGGGAAGCAGGCCTTGCTTTATTTTTAACCGATGCTCTCTCAACTAAACCAGCCTTAATCTCATCGAAGCACCAACGGATAAAGCGACGCAGCTTTCAATCCAGTCTGCGCGCAGGTGCACTAGTTGAGAAGCAAGTCCTGTTTTCTTTTGGACGGCAACAGTACAGTTGAGAGGCAAACCCTGCTTTCTACTTGACAACGGTACAGGTACGAAGCAAGCCCTGCTTTATTTTGGATGGCAACAACAAAGCACTTGTGTCCTGTTTTCTTTTCCATACCTCCAACGGTTGTGGTTATCATACTGTCTCAAAACCCTTCCTGGGGATTTCGTGCCCGGGATTCACAATGCTATCGTAAATATCCTTCATCATTTTACGTCTTGAAGACTAGCAGTGTTTTATCAAAATAAGGAAAGCGAGACGATGTCTCTATTGCAGCGCCTACAGCAAGCCCGTCAAGGCGAACAGCGCGAGGTTATGATTCTTACAGTTGGAGAGATGAGTGGTCAAGTCGGCAGCGAGGCTATACGTGCTACGATGCGTTTGTACAGTAAAGCACCCTTTTCGCGAGGTGTTCACTTGAACCTGATTCGCGTGCTCGACGACTCTGCTGTGGCTACAATGGATACGCTCACGTATGTGTCTGGCCAGAAATTCATTTTTCAATTGGAGCGTAACCTTTCTACATGGTAAAATCCAGAGCTTCTCCGCGCCTAGGCGCGGCTTAGTATGCATTGATGACTGTACGATAAGATGTGCACACACAGTTCAAATGTACGATGAAAAGTGTACTACAGTATTTGAGTACAGTTTTTCCTAGCACTCTTCGCCTAGCGAGCCGTCCTTGGGAATGAGCCAGCAGTGCCCCAGCTTGGCTCCACCTTTGACAGTGTCTGCTTTTTGGGGAGCGAAGACCCAGTCGTCATCGAAAGTTACGAATTGCAACTTCATTTGGTCGGCCGCGAACGAAAGCTCGAAAATGCCGTAAGGGGCATTCTCGCCACGCCAAATCGGTTTGATATCAGTGGCGTACGGAGGAGGTTCGCCAATGCTTTCGCTCTGGATACCTCCACCAGCTCCGTTGGTGACAAAATGCGTGTTGAAAGCCCCGAACTCGTGGCTTTCGGCGTGAGTGTGTCCGTTGATGAAGAGATGGATGCCTCCCTTCTTCAGAATACCGTTCACCTCCGCCATCACCGTCGGGTCCATGTGGAAGTGAGGCGAGTAGTGCGTGTTTACAACTTTCCACGTTGCGGTAGAAGTGGTAGCATCTCGAGCAAGTTGCTTCAGCGAATCAGCTTGCCAATCCGCGATTTGCTTCATACAAGCGTCAAACATACCCGTGTCGCCTCCGGCGCACAGTTTGTCCCCACGAGCAACGTCTGAACAGCTCTGGGTACTGCCTGACGTCATTTTATAGCCGTAGCACTGACAGCAAGTCTGCTGCGCGCCATGAACAGCTGCAGCATTAGTATCAATGTTGAAGACATCCACAGTAACCTCAGAGCTGGGATCTTCCAAGCGCTCCACGTAGTAGCGACCCGGCATCTTCCAACGATCATTGTTGGGGCTCACATACGTGCTCTGTCGCGTGAACTTCTCATCCAGGTTTTTCAGCAAATCAGGAATTCCTGAACACTCCACAAACTGATTGTCGCGCTTGCCACAGATGTACATGGATCCGCCGAGGTCGTGATTGCCCACAACATTGAGCCACTTAATGTCGATCAGCGCTGGGTCTGAGTACATGTCCTCGAACGAACTCAGGAAGCGGTAGCTCACATCATCTGACCCGAGGCCGTTCCAGTAGAAGTTGTCTCTGTAAAAGAGAACAGTGTTAGCACCTTAAAACCTGTGAGCTGGTTGAAAGTGCAGCTACCTTACCCGTGGCTGAGAATTGCTTTCGGGTGCAAGGTCTTAGCCGAAAGTGCCAGCAAATGCGCTACGTTTGCTTGCGCCTGCTGGTCCTTGTAGTATTCCTTGTTCCCTGTGCCCGTTTTTCGATAGACGTTGCAGCAGGAACCGAGGTTCACGTCGACCCCCCAGTCACCGATGGCCAACGCATGCAGGTCGTAGGTCGCGCTGTGAGATACCGTCACCGCTGGTATAGAGGTTGCAGAGCTTGACGTCAAGTCGCACTGAAATCCCAGGAACGCTGTCGCAGCAGCACTCGCGCACACGATCGGAGTGACCAAATCGTTCCCCGTCACAGCTTCGACTTCTTCAGCCAACTCAACTTGTGCTGTCCGCCGAAAAAGGGTGTGCTCCGACTGGGTCGCCGAGCCCAACAACACCAACTGCGCTAACAGCGTAGACACCAATGCTTCTGACCTCATGGCAGACTCGCCCGCTCAAGATATGAAGATATCCTCGACCTTTCGTCGACATCTTTTTCATGTTGGTCACTTCAAGTTCACTCTGTTGCAGTTGAGCATTGCATTCATCATCCGCCTATCTTTGGTCGACTTCAGCACCATGTCTCGACATAACGTCCTCGAAGCTAAGCTGCTCGGTCTTATCGGCACTATTAAAATAGTCAGGCTACAAGTGCGCACCTCGGGTCTATATGCTTGGACAAACAAGTTGTGAGAGTCGCACGCTGCAACGGATCATCGGGTCGCGCCGCTCTCTTTCCCTGGGATCCTGAGCTTGGGGTTCATCCTCTGTTACTGGAATGAACACCTTCGACTCCAGCGAGGCTCAACGGCGAGTCCACATTATCGATGACCTGTTGGGTGCTGTTCTGGTGCTCGCAGCGTTGGGCTTCGCGCTGCTGCTTGAGCTCACAAGGAGACAGATTTGCGCCGTGTACCAGTTGGCTTTCATTCTTTGCGCCTTCTGCACATTCTTCATCATCGGAGGAATTGTAGACCATCACCTGACCAACGAGCAGCTTACGCTCGCACTGTATGGCTCCTACCTATCCAGCTCGCTCACGACGTCGTACGTGTATCTGCCAATTATGGCGGCCTTGGGTGTGTCGTTTGCAGCCCTCGTCCAGCTTTCGCTCTGTTCCTGTCAGTGCTGCTGTCTTGTGGGTGCTGCCAGTGTGGCGCACGGCCATTGCTTCGCTGCGAGAATACGAGCCAACATGTCATTGTACACCACCAGCTTCGTCGCACTCACGGGTGCAATCGGCGCAAGACTCAATGCACGACTACGTGAGTCAGCTATCAACCCCGACGGCGGGACGGTACATTGGACCATGCTACGAGCCCCGTTCTTCTTGGCCATGGCACATATCGGGAGTTTGCTTTTCGTGGCACTTAAGCTTTTTCTGCAGCATGTACGTAAATCCCTTCTTGAGCTGAATATGTGAGAGTTCTCACACATTGTATTCTGCTGTGCCCAGGCGGACAAGACACCAGTAACTTCGCCTCGATCCGGATTCCTGATTGATCGCGTTCCTCCTCCTACAACCATTGAAGACCTCACTCGTCCACCGCCAGCACCAAAAAAGGTATGCGGAAGTCCTGTGTATTCACCGATGACTCGTGCTCACTGAACTCACGCGGATGGCCATTGTCACCACAGCTCCCATCGATGTATTCATCAGTGGAAAAGAAGACCAACCAAGCACGAAGTCCGACCAATTCTTCTGCTGCAGTAGCGCTAGCAGATGCACTAGCCGTTCGGGGTGGACAACGTCGAGAGCTGCAACTTCCAGCCCCTGCATCCCCCGCTCAAGCTGACCGCATGAATAACAACGATGGTGATGTGTCTTCGCTCATTAGCAGTGACAGCGAGAGCGATGACGAAGTGCTCCAACCTGTATTCAAATCGGCGGCAGCTGCAGCAGCAGTTGCGGGAGGCCGTACCAGTAGCCCACGCCGATCGGTGTATTCGGAATACTCATCCAGCCCGCCAGCCTCACCAACGTCCTCCATCGGGTCATCACTGTCGACATCGCCCATTACCAGATCACGTGCGATGTTGTATCGTACTGGCAGCGCCACCGAGTCGGTCTCCTGGAGTGACTACGACGACACCTTGGATCGATTGTCTGCGCGAGATTACTACAGCGATCGCCCATCCACGGCATCGTCTACATCCACGGCATCATTGCAAGGTCTACGGCGCCGTGCTAATGCGGCTAACAATTCGTCGATGTCAATGGTACGCAGAAACTCTCCCTCAACTTCGACTCCGGAGCCGAGGAGGCAAATACCGACTGAATCACCATGGATTCCGTGCATCGATCCAGCGAGTGGCAGCACGTATTACTACAATCAACAAACAGGCGAAAGTCGCTGGGACCTGGTTTAGCTCTATCAGATGTAGATTGTTTAGTCTTACAAAATCCTCACCTGCTCCGCGCCTATCAGTCAGAGAGCCTAGACCTTGCCCACGTAGCGATGTGTGAGCTTGTAGTTCGTGTCTAAAGTCTTGAGCAGCGATTTGCCAGTTGAATCCAATGCCCCGAAAAGCTGTTCCTTTTCGTAGGGCGAGCAAATATCCAACAGCGCAAAGACACCAGGTCGCAACTTCTGCTGGTAACGCACGGCTAGCTTATCGCGGGTTACGCCCACCAGGAACGTCATTAGGAGGTACACGACGTGCTTGCGGAGCTGAACATCGTGCTCCTTCATGTACCCGTACAGACGCGCAAGGTTTGAGCTCCACTCTGAGCAATACAGTGCGTATTCGGGGCTTCCAGACGCCAACACCAGCATCTGCAAAAGCCCGTTGGCTGCCTGGACAAGGTGCGGGATGCCATTTACCAATGATGCAAAGTGGTTGCGCACGATGCGCAACAGCAATGTGTAGGAAAGCGTCCACAGCTCATGCAGCTCTTGAGGGTTATATAGGACGATACCAGCTTGCCAGAAAGACACTGCAGCTACCAGAGGTTGAAAGCCTGTAAAAATGTGTTGGAGCTCGTGGGTTTTCCACGTGAAAAGTTCTGCCTTACAAAATACCAGTACGAAGGCCTTCATATTCCATATGCGTAGGGCAACATCACTGGTGGCCTCTGACGACATGATTCCCACACACAACGACTGATTCGAAAAGTTCTGGAGCAGAGCCTCAACAATTGATTCCTTCCGCTCGTTCAGAAGAAGTCGTCGTGTCGCGTTCAGTTTTCGGTCTCCACCTAGAAGTAAGCATACGGCACGTAGTGCGCCGAGCTTCCGCTGGCCTTCATTTGCTGTCAGTTCCTGTACAATCGTTGAGACCAGCAGACGGAATTCATCCTTGTTTGTGTTAGTCAGTACTGCTTGCAAAGCAAGCTCTGCCTTCTTTTGTTGTGGTACATCAACACTGTTGCGCGAGGCAAGTGTTAATGCCACCGCTAGCAGACATCCATACGTCTCCAAAGGTGTCACAAACGAGCGGAACGAAGCGTATTCTTCACAGAAATTCACGAAAAATGACCAAGCTGCGTTCTGGAGCTCAATGTCATCCATTGGGTTGCTGGTTGCTACAATCAGCTTCATTGAAGATGCTAAAGCGCTTCCAACATGCTTCGCCAGAAATTGTAGCACAGAGCCTTCAGCAACCGTCTTCAGTTGATGTTTGTGTGTTTGCTTGTGTAGTACGAACTGGTATTTAAGAAGGGCATTGAGCACCTCAAACGACAACGTCTTGTTTGTGGTCTCACAAAGCTTCTCCCGGGTGACAATGTCTACCACACTCTCAACAAACTCATTCTCCTCGTTAGAATCATCCAACGATCCACCTCGGTGCTGGGCTATCGCCTCCACAACAATAGCAGCGCACTTTAGTTTCCTTATGAGCTTCTCGGGTGTGTTTTTCTTCGCACTCTTCATAGTGCTCAGGATACTGCTCAGCAGTTCGCCGACAAAAGCATTAGCTCCAATGTCCGAAAAGTACCCTAGCAGTTCCGCGGTAAGTGGAACGCTCACAGCGCTGTCAATCACAAGTTGAGAGAGGATAAAGCGCGCTCCATCACACAGTTGCTTCTCAAATTCTGCATGGGTACCCCGCGACTTGTGCACCTCCATTCCGACGACCTTAAAGTGCACTTGGATCCAAGCCAACAGAGTCCGACAGACTTCTGTGTTACAGTTTGCTTTATCCTCCAACGCTCTAATCGCTTCGTAAAGAGCCAATGCGGTTGCCAAAAGGTCTCCACATTCTTCAGGCTTCAAATATCCAGTGGGAAGTCTCAGCAAGAAGCCGAAGAAATGCAGGGCTCTCTCCAAACTCGACAGCGAGCCATGCTGCACTTCAGTCACATACTGCTTGCCCATAGTAGTCAGCGAGCCAGGTGCAACCTTACGAAGACTTGAAATCTCATAAAATCCCGCGTCGCAAATGGTTCGCTTGGCTGAGCAGTCCAGTTCACCGGAATTGGCTTCATCAATGAAGGCACTCAGTATCTCGCGGAAAAAGTGGTCACACTCGTCGCTGCTAGCGTTCGCCATCAGCTCGGGTAAGTGGAAATTTACTGCCTCCCAGCACTTCCAGTTAATAACATACTCGATAACCAAGAGAGTCACTTGCTCTCGTCTCGCTCGTGAAACCTGGACGGCCTCCGCGGCAGTGGCACTTGAGGCACCCATTTTCCTCAGCCAGTACACACAAAGTTTGACGATACCTGTGGCACCGAGCCCATGGTTGGTGCTTACAGCGTTGGACTCAGCATCTGCACGCTTGGTCTTGCTGCCTTTCTTCTTCCCACTTGGCGTTAATGTTTTCAACAGCTGCCTCATAGCTGCACCAAATCGATCACCCTCAAGTTTGGCGAACATCTGATCAAACGTTTGCTCGCGAACCGTAGCATTCAGAACAGAATCAAACATCAGCAATTCTCCAAAAATGCAAAAGAGCTCGCGCTGAAAGGGTGTGAATGGGCCAGTAACTTCGGCCAGTTCATCTGCAAACGAGGACAGCAACTTTTCGTGCGTGTGTGACACTAGCCCCAAGACTTTAGAGCGATTCTGAGGCACTACGTGAATTTCTTGCACAAAAGTCTGGAAAAGCAAGCGGGCAAGCGCCACTCCACGTGCATTGCGAATGTCGTCATCGGTCGATGCAAAAGACGCCAACTGCTCCACAAGTAGCTTCCACAACACATCCATTTGACCTGGCGGCAGAGCCATGAACGCTTTCCGAAGAGTAGCCTCGCACGAAGGAAGTGCGAAGAGCATGTACAATCCTTCATGAGCACGCTGGATTGCAAATGCAGACTTCAGAAATGCATCGAGCAGACGCATAGAATTATACGCGTGAATCAATTCCACAACAGCGGTACTTGCAGCCGTAATAACTCCATCCTTTCCATCGCCACTTTTCGGGTAGCAACGTAAAGCTTGCACTCCAAGCAACTCGAAAATTGGCACAAGACAACAATTTACAAGGTTGGGTGAACACCTCACAGCACTTGATACAGCTTCACATTCCTCCACAGCTCGATCAAATTTTTCGGAAACCTCGTCGCAGTGTTCTACGTTGAGCACATTCATGAAGGACGAAAGCACGTTTTCCATAGTTTGAAACTGCTCACGTTCCTCCGTATCTTCCGTCACGCGATACACATCACATTCGCACAACGCTCGGAACAGCGCGTTGTAGAGAGTAACCAGCACCGATAAGAAGTTGTTCTTCTGTGCCTCCTGTTGATAAGCTGAATAAGCCACGGCACACAGCTCAGACCAAAACTTGAACGGCGAGTACATTGTTGACGTAGTTGCAATCACGATAGCAGCGCGTTTTCGGCTGGTCTTCAAGTCCGTTTTGGTGTCCTCAATTTTCGTGTTCGCGGCCGCACGAATGCGGGTAGCGAACCCACGCACAAGCACCTCAAAGAATCCACCAACGGATGCCTTCAGCTCCGGCGATACTTCTACGTCCGACAGCAAGCTCAGCAGCTCGTCAAACAGGTTTTTCTGGTAGGACATCAGTCCCGACGACGCCTTCGCACCGCCTGCCTTTCTCCGCTTCTTTGACTTTTTGTCCTCCTGCTCATCGGTTGCTGCTTGTTCTACCTTATTGTCACCTTCCTTTTTCCAAATGGCTGCGTGCACCATTGCGCCATCGTACTGGCGAATATGCTCTGCATCAAACAGCGCATCCTCCACAACGCGATCCAGCAGGGCTGTAACCTCCTCCAATCCCGACACGCCCTGCTTCTGTACTTTTACCAGCTCATGGCGATACGTGACAATATCCCGAAGCGACGTCTTGGCAATGGCCAGAAACACCTTCTTCTTGTTCGTCTGCGTCTTCTGCAGCTCCTGGAACACGAACAGCGCCGCGTGCACCAAGTCCACGTACAATTTCTGCTGCTGCGTCTTCTCCTCCTGCTTCTGCAGCTCCGTCAGCGACTTGAACACTGCACTTAGCGCTCTCTTCAAAAAGTCCGCGAATACGTTCGTGGGCGGACGGTACATCTGGAAACTGGCCGTCATAGTGGCCGCGTGCACGCTCGGGAGCCCGAAGAGGAACCGGAACACGCTGTTCACGTCCTTGAGCGTCTCGTCGCTGTTCTGGGCCGTCTCCAGCGTCTCGGCGAGCGCCGACAGCAGCAAATTGCACGAGTTCAGCGGCAGCGTCGTGAGCTGCGCGTCGCTCCCCTTGACGGCGAAGGCGTTGAGCGCCAGCTGCAGCAGCCGCAGGCCCTGGC